>JABSTQ010004565.1:0-205260 GCA_013358835.2 Ixodes persulcatus | reverse complement strand
TAATTTGATTGTCAATAAAATGCACATAGAAAGAATCAAACGAAAGAAATACTGTAAGCAAAAAATATCGTGGGAATTATTTGCGCAAAAAAGGTTTAATTTAAAGAATAAATATAAAACCGATGCAATTTGAAGTCACGATTTAAATCGCTCTAATTAAATCGTGATTTAATGAGTTTGTTTTTATTCTCCACCCTGATGAAAGGTAAAAAAACATGGCATCTCAAAACACTGTAAAATGCTGCACTGCCATGTCCTTGGACGAGTTGGACGGGGCTTGTGCATTGTTTTTTGATATTTGCTAAATAACACGATCAGCTATATTTACGTCAAGATGGAGGTTATATCAAGGCATGCTTGATATAAGTAGAGATGCATTATTCATTTGAATGTTAATATGAGGACCTAGTATTGTATTTGGCCACAGAGGAAACACTACGATTCGATTCTAACAGCGTAAAGAGAAGGCGACGATACCAACTGATCCTTTCTCCCGACGCTGTTCAATAAGATGTACCGACGAGCCACGCTACATGGGGTTGTTTTACAATATAGAGTTTCCTTCGGGGGCTGCCCATATATATATTCTAACGCATGTAGACGTAAGTGATGCGCGTTAAGATGATCTGCATTTTATTTGGTTAATAGCAGATATTGTTCGAAGGGTTCGTTGCAGCATGTCTCTTGGTGACACAAGTGCTCCAGATTTCCTGGCAAAAGCAGTTTCACTCTGATGAGGAAGTTGTGTAAGAGGAAAAAACCTCGCTGTCTTCTGCTTTGCCTGTCCAGCGCCAACGCCTGTGGAAGAAACACAAAAGGATAAGTAAATATAAGTGCCGCAGAATTTGCTACCGATTCCTAAAAAACAATATTTTAAGTTTTTGTAATATTGTTCCAAATTAGGTTGTACTCATTAGAAGAAAAACAAAATAACGAAGGTAGGTGGAATCTGCCTGTGTACCTAGATTAGGCTCCCTGGAGGACACCAAGTACAAGGATAATCGTTACCATCAATATCGTGATTAAGTAAAATGCATTAATTAACTTTAATTATTTAGTTTGGAGCTGCGTTTTGTATCGAAAACATTAAGACGGTCGTATTTAATGATTGTTTCCAATACTGTAAACGACTAAATTTTCGCGGGGGCCTAATTTTTGCGAATTTCACAAATCGCATACAATTCGCGAAAAACACGTCCCGCAAAAAACTCGGGCAATATGTGAAAGCTACGGAAGCTATATACTCGATTCGCGAAAATTACAACCCGCGAATAATTTCAAATTTTCAGCTTTGGCCCTATTCGCGAAAATTTGAGCCCGCGAAAATTAAGTCGTTTACAGTATTTAGAATTTTTGTAACCAGCCCGTATTCGTCGCAAAACTTGCTACTCAATCCTGTATTCGAAACCGCGAAGCTCGATGCAAAAGTTCTCTGCAGTGGGACGCAGATAGTAAAGTATAACCTTCCGATGACAACAAGATGGTTCTGATAACAGTTCCTTCCTTGCTCTCGGGTGGATGGATGGATGCTATCGGATGTACCCTTTATAACGGTCTGTAGCTTCAGCCCCGTCGCCTATAAATATAAAATATGATTCATCTCCTCACCCTTCTAAGCCAATTCGCTTACCCCTCTGCTGGGAGGTTATCAGCTCAGCCTTGTTGTCACCAAAATATTATACGGAACAACCTGCCTCACACCTACACTCTCAGAAAAAAAGGGTATATTCTTACACCCCTTGTCCCACATACGACACCCCAAAACTTCAGTTCGACTTACAGCCCGCTGACGTCGTACCGACGTTCCCAACTTTCACAGGTGGCTTGATAGCCGAGTGGTACCACTTATAAAAATAGCTAATGTACGTCTTATTGAAAACAAAAAAGTTATCGGGATTTTTTTGGGAATTACTGCAAAATCTCAGTGTTTTTTTTTTGTAATCTTTGATACGTACTTTAGCTATTTAATGAGGTATATTTCACCGTTCTCAAGCACCTCGTAAAAGTTGAGGCCGCCTGTTCGACGTCAGCGCACTGTACGTCGAATTCGACGTACAGTTTGTCAGCCGGATGGAGTGGCAAATTCGGAGATAAATGTCTCGGAACACGAGCTGGTTACAACGATTCTAAAAAAAAGTTTGAACTGTCTTCGAATACGGCCGCCCTGAAATTTCTAATAGAAACATGAACCATGTTTCAAGCAATTAAAAAGTTAATACAAGAAATTTGAGTTCATTCAGACATTCACGGCTATAAATATCCTTTCACTTCCAAAGGCTACAATGTTAAAAATCGATCAAGATTGCAAGGACTTAAGAATTAGAGTAACCTGAAGATCCACATACATTACAATGGCAATTCACAACCACTAAGACCCCTGTGCGTCCTCAAAAGCATAGACATAGTTTTGATTTGTTCCACCGTTCGCAAAGCAACAGAAGGAATCAAAGAAAAACTGTGTTGTCCCTTTCGAGCTGATTGCCAGTGTTCTTTTTCCTGGTGCACCAAGGTCATTTTAGTTCTGTTCGAACCCATACTGTCAGGCTCACATTATATTCTCGACGTTCTGCAAGGTGCGAGTCCGTGCAACATACCTTCGTCCAAGCCCGGCCTTTGCCCAGGAAATAGTTTCGGTACAAGCCAGAGCCCCGTGCGGTCCTTTAAATAGAGTGCCCTATCCGCCCGAGACCGGACCGCGGGCCGGATCAGGCTTTCGGGCAGACCCGGGCTCGTGCTGCGCTCTAGCTCATACACGGTTCTTAGCGTAACCGTAAGTACAATAAACAAAATTTAATATGGTTATCGACCTTTTCCATCTACCCTCGTCCTCAGCCACAGAGCTCACATCCGGGATAAAAAAAAAAAAAAAAAAACGAAAAAAAAACGAGACAGTAAATCTTGATTGAGTAAAAGATATAGAAGAGGCACAACAGGACGGATTAATAGTCGTGATGAAAACGTTAACGCCTGCTATGGGCAAAATAATGTTTTCCCTTATACCGGAAGTTCCAACATTCAAGATGGCGACCATCTTGAATAGTGGAACTTCCGGTATAAGGGAAAACATTATTTTAAGGGAAATCATTGTAAAAAAAAAGAAAAGAAAAGGAGTGTGATACATTGCATTACCAGACCTAATTGCTACAGTGCAGAACACAAGAATCCAAAATTCAATCCCCTCTCCAGCCCGTTTCCATCATGATGAGCATCGTACCGGCGTGCGGTCGTGTGTAACTTCAACATAATTCAAGCTAAAAAAAAAAAAGAAAAGCGGCAGAGGTATTTTGCTGACTCAATTTCTCATCAAAAGCGGACACACCCTAGGTCAGTTGGGGCTCAATAGCGTCCCACAGACGTACGCACAACACCATCTTTACGACAGATACGAAACCAATCCAACATAGTGCTAAGTTTTTGGGGTTTTTTTTTTGTTAAAAAAATTGAGAGAAAAAAAGTTTTATTCAGTTCGACAATGGTTTGTAAACTGTGTTAGATAGAAAAACTCCTTTCGAGACGCCACAGTGTAGCACACGTTACTTGAGTGAAGCAAACCAAGCGACGAGAGCAAAGTTAACCATCCTTTGACAACGTACCTCAACAGGTTTAACCGCGAAAGTTGAGACAGTAGGGCTTTCCGCAAGCGTCCATGCAACAGGGTCCCTCGGCGCAGTAGACGGTGGAGCAAGTGATGCGGGGACGGCCGCCCCTGCAACCGCCGACAGGCGGAAGGGGTCGGGGGCAAGGACGAGGGCCCCGCGCTCGACGCTCACGGTCGACGACACCTGCCGAAGGAAAAAAAGACACCGTCGGTTCTTGAGTTTTAGACGGTGCCTAGAACACGTCTCTGACTAGCGTGTTTAGCGCGTCTTAAAGTACGGTCCCTCGACTTCCGCCTGATTAGGTCATAGGAGTGTCATGCTGTTGCATGTCCCGATCCTGGCTGTGCCACATGTACCAGCTGCGGCGGGAGTGTCAGACGCCTGTTTTTCTGCAGGCCGCTCTCCAGCTTGGCAGTCGGACGCTATGCGGGGAGAAACCGAGGGAGAGGAGGAGACGAGAGTGCACGTAGCCGCCAGAACGTCAAGCTCTGGCTGGAATGATAAGTCTTCGCTGTTCCCGTTGAACACGTTCGAATGCGAATGCGAGACGCCGGGCGCCTGCCTTCTGCGTTCTAACGTGTTCGAGGAGTGCTATGGGAACAAAGGCAGCTAGCTTAGAGTTTACCCAGTAATCATTCCAGTCGGAGCTCGGCGTTCTGACGTCCCCGCGCGCTCTCGCCTCCTCTTCTTTCTCTCTCTCAGTTTCTGCCCGCACAAAGCAGCCAGGAGTTGGAACACCGCAACGGTAGGGACAGTTGTGTTGCGCGAACTATTTGCTGGAACATTCTACGACCAACCTCCAGGATCGCGACACCTGACAACATTCCTTGGCTCCTGTGACGTCATTTGTTGCCACTTCAGTTGCACTTTGGAAGTATTTGCGAGGTAGGACGGGGCATGGATCAGTCGAAGACGCGTTCCAGACTATTGTGATTTACTCTCATCTGGAGTCGGAGGCAAAACTGAAGGCGGACAGCCCCTTTGGCTCCAAACACTGGAAACAAAATTGTGTCAAGAGGTTGGCAGACCGAACGTCTGAGCGCTGTATTTTGCGTGCACAAAGAGGAGATTGATACTTAGACAAACACTTCAGGAACGGTTTTCAAACTTTTAAGAAATTGAAGCCTTAAAGGTGGAATTTCGAAGGTGTAGGCAAATACAAAGCGCCATGACATACTCGGCCCATCAAAGAGTACAGTAGATTTAGATACTTAAATAAAATAAATCGATATCCATAAAAAAGGTCACCTATTTGATCTTAGTAGACGGCCGTAGAATACTCTAACAATCGGCTCTTGCGCCTCTAAATGTCAACGAAAACTGGAGCACTACACAAAGGCAGAAACAAATGTGGGCAAAATACCCGCGCCCAAGGAACTTCACCTGTATACACGTAACTCAGGACACACAAAAAAGTATATATAGACGAAATATTCTAAACAAATGCACACAAGCGTTTAGGGCAAAAAAAAACTTAAAAAAAACTACACATGCACCTAGATATACGTATACTAAAAGTAAAAACAAACGCGTCCGAAGTAATAAAAGTGTGGAGATTCCTTTGGCTTCCCTTTCCTCGATGGACATCGCAACGGCCGCGGGAAGGAATCTTTCTGGCTGTTGTTACGGCTTCATGCAAAGACGGGCAACCGATATTGCGGCACCTCGCTGTATACCCCCTCATCCGAAAACCTCTGGGGGTCGTAACGACCGCTGGCAGAGGAAGTTTCGCACCTCCCGTTTCAGAAATCGTACTCGACCCTCAGCAGCGACAGGATTGGAACCTGTTGTCGGTGCCCCCTCCGACGCTTGACCGACCTTGGCTCTCGGGACCCATGTCAGGCGTGTAAGTAGGCTTTATTATCTCGCTGACAAGGGTATAATATATGGTGGGTACACTACATAGCAGTCTTCATTGATAGCGTCTTATAACCACCCTTGGAATACGTTATAACCATTTCTCGTGAATATGAGCCCTGTTAATATGAATACCCCTCTATATGGACACCATTTGCGGGGACAAACTGGGTAAATAAATGCGTTTTTGTGTCGTAATTGTGCACAACTCAGATTTTGGGCGATTTTTTGGGGGGAACGGAGGTGTCGACATGAACGAGACATCACTGTATATACTCCGTTGTGTGTGTTTCTATTTCATCTTCGAGAGAGGCATTGTATCGAGCGTATTGATCAGGGGTTTGTATCGAACCGGGCCGCGGCGATAGGCCCTTAACTTGGTGAACATTGTCTAGGAAATACGCGACCGCGCCAATAGACTTGAAGTCTCTTGACTAGAGATCACACCGTTGTTTATAATACCCCTTTGCCTCTTACTTTCAGTACCTCTGTTGTAAGCATGATCCTAACCACAAAAAAGAAAAAAAAGAAAAAAAAAAAGAAACGTGACGAAGAAGTCTTACCCTTCACACACGAACATCCGCCACATGACTTCGGGCAGCACTCCAGGCCTTTGGCCGCGCATTCCTCCGCTGAGCAAGTCGTGAAGGAACAGATGCTGAAGGTCCCCTTGTTGCTGGGGCACCGCGACTCCACCTGAGAAATGAGGAGACCAACAAGCGCCAATCCAACGAATAGCAGCACGGAGCCCTTCATGTTGACGGAGTGCAGTCGACACAGAACGATGCCTCGATGGTCGACCTCTATTCCTCGGATCTTTAAGAGGAAGTCGGTGATAGTGCGGCGGTGTGACCGGTTAGACGGCGTGTTGGCTCATCCGTCGTAATCGGGAGGAACCCGCATCATCCCCAGCCAATCGACTTCTCTTGCCGAGATCGACGTCCTCCCGTGTTTTGCCATTGAGGATGCATGCGAAAGCATTACCTGCGAGGGCAAACGATGCGAAAAATAGCAAGAAGTGGGCGGCTGAAAACATACCGGAATTTCCACGTGTTGTGTGTTGCAAAATCGTCGGGTCACTTCTTTTTTGTTTTTCAGTGATGGCTGTTATGAGCTCTTACAACCACTGGAAATGACGTCCGTTGTTGATGTTGTTGTAGTTGTCGTTATTGATGTTATAGACCCTTTTCATGTTTACAAACATGAACTGCCTCCTGCGTCCCAAGCAACTTCCGGTCGCTCCGTCTTTGAAAGTATGTCGAGCTTGCCTATGTCGCCAGTGCTAGAAAGCATAAACGCTACACGCACATCAAAGTTGGAGATTTAACGAGGGCCCTCGGCTGGTCAATTTAACGTCTTGGAGGAGGCAAGTTGGTTTACAAGAGTATTCGAAAATATTTATCATATCTGGGGGTTCTGCGTTCTTTTGGCGTTCACCTGGAGAATTGGTGGTTAAACGTTTCATCAACATTTCAAACAGCGGTGTTAGGGTGGGCTTTGTTCATACTTTTTATGAACCGGAAGTTCTCTGGGACGTCAAAGACTAGAACAACTCCTGGTGGCGTTTGCCATGAAAAGGGTCCGTCTGTCGTCGACGTTGCCAAACCCTTGAAAAAGATCGCCCGGCGCCAACGGGAATCGAACCTGGGTCCGTTGCATCTAAAGCGGAGGCTTTACCATTGAGCAATGGTACTAAAACACTCAGTTGGGAACATTCAGTTTCTCAACTGAGTTGTTCTAGTAACGTTGCTACCAACGTCACTAAAACAACTCAGTTGAGAAACTGCCATAGAGCCTGCTTTGAAGAACTGGCTCCAATCCGTACTCGAGTACCGAACTAAAGACGATCTGAACGCCGCCATTTCTTCCGTAGCGGCCACTCCGGGAACCTCACCGCTACACATACTGGTTCAGGTCGAGACGCGCAAGGGCCGGTTGCGCCATCTCGCAGTGCCATTTCGCAAGAGCTATATAAATCAACTTTCACGTTTTGTCTCGTTGGTGAAGGGTTGCGCTGTTATCACATTTAGTTTGGTTTTCAAAATCACGTCGATCACGTCCTCGGCTTAGCGCCAACGGCAGCAACAGTGACGCAAGGTCAAACGGACACTCATCCCATTCGAACGGCGACTAGTGTTTAATAGTGGCAAAATCAAACCACAAAATGGCCTGGACTATGAGATTCTACAAATAAAGTATTTTCATTCATTCATTCGGTGGACGCGAGCGGTCCTGCTTTCAAGGGTGAGTTACCCAACTGAGTCTTTTTGTAAGGTTGGTTGAGCTACGCCGTAGCGTTGCCCGATGCACGCGCTCTCTGGAAAATAAAGAAATATCTGATAATAAAATGCCATCGTAGCGCTGTTAACGCTAGAATCTTGTGCGGGGAGACGCGTTTTCGCGTGATCCGGATCAAAACCACAACAACAACAAAAGCATTTGGAGCATAACAAAAGCGTTCGGAGAACGCAGATGTCTATTTTGTTCAGAACACTCTTGTTCACGCTGCCGACGGTTACGTGAACGCAACGCCGATGCCCAACGACTTCGGCGAGACGTGTCGCAGCGTTCTCACTGCGCTGTGGATTGCTAATTTTTTTCACAGTAGTAATGGTTATGGGCTCTTACTATTGCGCTCTCAGAAAATACGCACGCTCTCGGAAAAAAATATTTTTTTTTCTCATTAGGCAGTTAAGTGGAAAAAGCTCCCGCTTCTTAATCATACTGTGTGATAGCGCTACCGTTTTGAGTTCAAAAGTTCGGACGTCAATTAGAACACAGACAGATTCGCGGAGGATTCGAACATTTCTTGCCCGTCAATACCACCTTCTAGAAGTCGTAATGTTCGTTCGTTCACGTTATGCCTTCACAACATAGTATGAAATAATTAAGTTGTTTGCTACAAAATTAATGACAATTAACGTCCTTTCCTTTTTGCTTTTGGACGCTTGCGATTGAATACGCAGCGTGCATTTTTAGTGCAGGTTCTGTTTATGGACCGGATTTTATGCGAAAAGTGACGTGACGTGAGCTTGACGAAAAAAGATTACATGCAGGCAAAGGCAACCCAAAATATGCGTGGCCTACAGCAAACAATGTATAAGCATTCGAAGCATACACATGCATGCTTAGCCATAATAATTCATACCTTATCACAAGCTGATCATACTTAGTGCGCAAGCCACCGTCGACGCACGTAGCTGACTCCCGAATAGCGAAGCGTAGATTCCCCCCGGACTCACGATATCACGGGGTCGCTCATAAGCAGACTTGTGCCCGTAATTACTTGAAAAATGTAATGGATTACAATTGCAAATTACCGAGCCTCAAATGTAATGAATTGCCGTTACAAATTACTTTCGCTGATTAGTAACTTACCGCATTACTTTAATAGTTACGTTACAAATTACCTTCATATTGTCTTTCCCGTACACTTATCATGAAAACCGTACAAACAATTTTAATGTTTTCATAAAGGTTCTGCATCAGTGCTTTCCATCTTTCATACGCTCGCTATATGGTAGTCCTTAAAGAATAAAATATTTTTTTAAGAGAAAAATTGTAGGCGCACTCCGTTCACCTCTAAGCTGACAAGGCAACGAAAGCTGCAACCAGAGCCGTGTATTGAGAGAGTTTGGTCAATGGGAGGCGCGGGCAGAGCCAGGGCGTGCGCCAGACTCGGAAAGAGGGCTTGGCATGCTCTCTTGACCAATCAGAAGCCGAAAAGAATCCCCTAGCGGTGGTAGCGAGAAACAGTTCTCATCAAAGGTATATGTTCGTATATGGTTTTAATAGGCGCGTAACAGTAAAGTGTAGTAACTCCTCGTGGTTGAAAATAGGGTTCACGCGATGTTTTGATCATGATCATGCAGAAAGATGTAAGAAACGAATGCGCCGCTCAACTCTGTTTTGCTCGGACAGAGTGTGACCACTCGGACGGCAGATTCCCGGCCCTCGGCGCTTGGCGTACAGATTATGTCGATCGTTCCGCTAGTCGCACTCTTCCACCATCATTTTGAATGAGCGTGATTGAAACATCACGTGTACCATATTTTCAGTCACCGAGAGTCACTCCGATGCAGTTATCAGGGTTGTTTCTCGCGACCACCGCCAGGGTATTATTTTCGGCTTCTGGTTGGTGAAATTCGAATTTGTGAAGACGCCCTGGTACACGCCCAGCCCGGTTTCGGCCAATGGCGCCTCCTCATTTGCCTGCTATACTTCCTAACGAATGGCCAAACTCTCTACATATACGGCTCTGGCTGCAACCACGCCCGCCATCCCGCTGCTAGCTTGCGGCGATCGGAAATGATCCCTGGAATTCTGCAGACAAAGGTAGCGGAGCGCATGCTCAGTTGCAGCGTCTACCTCCGCAAAAAGGCCAACAAAGCAACGCCTACTCGGCGTTGTCTTTTTGATATTTATTTTTTTTCTTTGCATATTTGTATTTGCCTTACACGTTTTCCTAGTGGCTTTGGTGACCGGTTGTACAAAAAATTGTGTTTTCTTTTCGGTTATTTTCCTCTTCACGATGTTTTCTATGTTGTTGAACTTGCTATCTCTCTGCTGCTGAATTGCCTGCTCATATTGCTCCAGAGTCGGCATTATGTTCGTATTTTTTAAACAAATAACGGGTAATTAGAATAACCCATTACCAATATTCGTAACGAAATTACATAACAAATTAGTGCCAAAAAAGAGTAACGTGGCAATTGCAAAATTACTTGAAAAAATAACGGATTACAAATAATCCGTTACTTGTAAAGGATTACTTCCCGAGTCTGCTCATAACTTAGCAAGGGATAGCTCAGCTGGCGTATGACGTCACAACTTCAGACAGTAGTCAGTCGACAGCGCAAAGTACGCGGTAAGCCTTTTCCCCTCGCAATTAAATGCACCATTAGGGTGTCCTCGCCTTGTAAGAGCACGCAGAATTCAAAGCCTACACGCCCCCACCAAAGAAGCAAAACCCATGAAAACCTTCCAAATTAAAACATACTCGTGACACACTCCCCTCCTGAATACGTTTAAACTTGTCTCAAATACTTTGATAATCCCGGTGAGCACAACATCGCTGTTGTGCGCAGAACCTTCGAAAGTAGCCCAAACGACCCGTAAACAATCTCAGCGGATCATAACGCACGCATTGCACGCACGACACATTCTGTGCTTCCCGGGTTTATCAGAATGATCCAAGTAAGTTTTTGGAAACAAAATAATTAACTGTCTCATGGAGCGAACCGGCGTTATCTGCTTTTGAAGCCGCGCCAAACGGCACCTAAACTCCCTTGTCTTATGGAGCGAAGCCTGTAGTCTGTAGCAGCGAATTGACGGATAACCTCCCATTGACTCGCTCGTGGCATAGTTCCAAGGCATAGTTCCAACTCGCTCCCGCGCCTCTCAGGTTTTACACCGCCCTATCTACTCTGAATCGTGGCTGCACCGCTTTCTGAACAACCACTGGCAAGGGAGAGTGTACGTGGACACTAAGTACCCTCAGACACCCATTCCGCTTGCTTCGTGGCAGGAAGTGGTTGCTATGCTTGCACGCCTGCCTCACACGGACCCTATTTTAGTATCCTGTTATGTGCGACCCTACAATGGGAGAGAGGCTCTCCTCCGCCTAGGATGACTGCGCCATCTGCGCCAAATATATCCTGACTGCCCGGTATTGGTGGCTGGTGACTTTAATGCCCCACTACGCTCTAAAAAAAAAAAAAAAAATGGGTGTAAAAGGGTGCATCGTTACACCCTTTGTCCCATATAATACACCCCCAAACTTCAAATCGACGTACAGCACCCTACAGTCGAACAGACGGCCGGAAATATTACGAGGGGCTTGATAGCCGTGTGGTACAACTTATTAAAATAGCTAATGTACGTTTTACTGACTACAAAAAACATAATCGGGGTTTTCGTGGCCCTACTGTAAAAACTCGGTGTTTTCTTTATGTGGCCTTTGATACGCACTTTAGCTATTTAAAAAGTTATATCGCACCGTTTTCAAGCCCCTCGTAAAATTTGGGGCCGTCTGTTCGACTATAGGGCTCTGTACGTCGAAATGAAGTTTTGGGGTGCATTATATGGGACAAAGGGTGTAACAATACACCATTTTACACCCTTTTTTCTTGAGAGTTGGCCTTGTGTGCAGGTAGAGGACTATAGTCCTCTACCTGCACACAAGGCCTACTTGTGATGGACACTTTTGTGGACGCTCAATTGACAATCTTAAACAATCTAGACATGCCAACATGTCGTGGTGCCTACCCGCATTCTTCTTCCTCTTCTCCCGACCTGTCTTGATTGCTTAGCCATGTCCCCATCAGCTGGGATCCAGAACCGGACTGTTGGGGTAGTGATCATTATCCCCTCCATTTAGATCTGCACCCAGGTCACATCCACCGCCTCTGCCGCCCGTGTCGTGTGACGAACTGGGACATGTTCCGCTCTCTCCTTGATACTTCCTTACATTCAAGTTTACAGGACACGCCCGAAGACCCCCTCTCACTTATACGGGCCGTAGTCGCTGCCGCTACAAAATACACTTGGGGAGATAAGTCGCACCCGGCACCGGACCTACACCTTCTCTTTTTTATGAGATGAACCTAGCCAGGTGGAGGTCGCTACCTCCCGCGACCCGTATCGTATTCTTTCACAGCTATCTCCAAGCTACACCGTCTCACTGCTTTGGCTCGGCGCCACTAAAAGCGACTGTCTCGAAACCGTTGGCTCGAAAAATATGCGCCTCTTGGTCCTTGCGCCACTACGGCTTCAGTGTGGTGCAACAAGCTGGAATGCTCGAAGCCGGTGAGCGACCCCAGCCTTACACATGCATTGTGAGAGGTTCGAGCTTTGTACTTAGAGAGCAACATAGAAAACCTTGCATGATGTCGTTGATTTCGCTCCCATCGTATTTTCGGGTGATGCAAAAACCCGATTAAAAGAAAACAACATAGATCGAGAAATTGAAAGGCAATACTTACTTCTAAAATGCAGCGGTTTCTTCTTGTTGAAATGCGTCATCAGCAGGTTAAAGCGTTTTTGTGACAGCGCGTTTTGTAAATTGTCCTATATACTCCTGGTTAACACTTCGGAGTACTGTAAGCTAATTCTTGAAATCAAGGAAGTCATTTGCGGATACGACATTTTTTAATAAAAGGATATTATCGGCAAAAAAACGTTTGTGACTGGCGACATTTACTGGGTCCACTGAAGCCATCTTTTTTGCAGAGTTACTTTCTCTTGCTGGAAGCGATCTCGCAAGAATACGGAAGCTTTCTGTACAGGTTGTATTCCGGGATCACGTTGTGTCCTCAGCGAGCCGTGCAGGAGAGTAGTGCCGACCAGCCAGTCAAAACTGTTTTTAAGGAAAACAAAAAGTAGAACTATCCGCGCTTAAGTGATATAATAAAGTAAGAGTGCTGGGATGACTGTAAGGGACGGGGTGGGGTGATGAAAGATGGGTTCAGATGAGAGGTGCGAGGCCTTCCGTCTTGATATACCCGACTAGGGAGTGGATAATTGTTTTTCGATGGTGCGGTGTTCCTACCGGTAGGAACAACTCTCGAAAAGACGTCGACTTTTTGTTATTGGGCAGAACATTGATTGCGGTCTTTCATTGTGAACTGGAGAGGGACAGTCTCAGAAAATATGCATCGCCATTGCGGGGACCTTGCACGATGTGCAGAGTCTGTCATTCGTATTAAACTTGAATTTTTCCCTTCGCGTTGGGGTCATCACTGTAGTTGTGCGGAGTCTCCAAATGCACACACGCTCTCAACGGTTGTAATGCTGGACGGAAATGGGCGCTCGTCTGTTGCGATGAGGTCCGCCAGTCTCTGTAGGCGAGCCGCACGTTCGGCCGCTTTTAGCTCTGACGGGTCCGCGCCTTCCACTTGTGAGTGTTGTACGTCATTACCGACGGGGGTTGTCGGGCCTGAACCGGGAAGGGATGCGTGAAAATGCTCCCGTGCGGACGCGTGCGACCTGTCGATCCCCGGTATGTTTTGATGCCCCGAGATCCATCTTATAGTCACGTTCCTATCTTCGCTGCGGTAGATTTTGATAATTTACTTGATGGTACGAACTAGAGATGTCGCGAACCACGTCCTAGGTTCGATTTCAAAAGGTTTCGATATTTGCGAAGCGAACTGAGGTTCGATTTCGAAAAATTTCGATATTTTCGTACCAACCGAGGTTCGAATGCGAAAAATTCGCAACTTTCGATCACAGTAGAGTTTCGAATTCGAAAAGTTCGAAGCTTTCACGGTTTCTAAAATTTCGGGTTCGAATATTTCGAATATTTTTTTACTTGAGGTGCGATAAATTCGAAGATTTCGAACTTTCCTAACTTGAAATTCGAGATATTCGAAAAATCTTAATTTCTTAAGATCTGAAGTTCGAAAATTTCGAAGATTTCGAAATTCTTTGGGAATAAAATTCGAAAACTTCGAACGCTTCGAATTTTTATAGACATGAAGTTCGATCAATTCAAAGATTTCGAATTTCTTTCTGCATAAAGTTCGAAAAGTTCGAAAGTTTCGATTCTCTTTGAACGCTGAATTCGAAAAAAAAGAAAAACTTCGAAGATTTTGAATTTTTTTCAAGTCCAAGTTTTCAAAGTTCCAAGTCCAGTTTTCAAGTTCCTCCACAGTTTCAGTTTCAAATAACGTTTTCACGACTCACTGGTTTTCACGAAATCAAGTTTAGAAAAGTTAGGGTGTGATATCTAGACTCTGCGAAGTTGGTCAGGCAATTAAATGAGACGACAAGTGTCCCAGATGTGCTGGAATATTTGCCAGTGCAGAGTGACGTGTGACCATAGATCAGTAATTGTGACCGCCAGCCCGGGGGGGGGGGGGGGGGGGGGGTCTTTAACGTGCATCACGTAGTAGTGATCACACGAACACACTGTTTTACGATACTCATCCAGTTGGAAATGGCCAGGTGCGGGCAGGAGGTTGAGGCTCAGAAAAACCTTGAAGCGACCTGGAAAACTACCTCCCCACCCCTTGCACGCTGGTAGTAATCCGATCGAACGCCGCCCTAGTGACGCTGGCATATAGTAAGTTAAGTTTGTAATTGTCCTGGAGGTTTATTTTCTGGGACGGAGGAATCGCCTCGCAAAAAGCACAGAAGCCGACACAACTCGAGGTCGAGGAGCGTTCTACCATACAAGTGGCGTCGGAAGAGGAAAAACGGGGGAGGGAAGAGGAGAGGGGAGGGGGGGCTCAGCCCCCCTTCCCCCCTTCCCCGTGCGCGACCGAAAGCGTCGCTGTGGTGTCGGCCTTCCACGATTGGCCGAACGCTGACTATGACGTCGGAAAGGGGATTTATCATCCGCGGAAATAAGAGGAATGAAAGAACTTTAATTTTGACGGTGTTGGCAGTGTTCCTTTGAGAGCGCAATGATTTCAAGCTTCCCCCATGATAATAACAAAACACCATCGAACTTGTAGTTTGCAAGGTAATGACGTCACAAGGGGGAACCACAGAAGGGCGCCACCAAAACTTCTCGCCGCTAATACGGGGAAAGAGGGCGTGGTCGAGCTTATTTTTATCTAAAATTATTTATGCCTATGTATAGCTACTGTCGCTCTTCACTGCATAAAATATCGCGTAGATGGTCATTGTTAGAAACTCGTTGTCAGAAGGCACTACTCGTCACATGCTTAGTGGTTCCGAAGTTCAAAGCTATGTCTTTACAACCTAAATAACTGTGCCAAGGTAAAAAAAAAAAAAAAAAACTATTACATGCGGGGATAAAAAGCTGGAGAAAGAAAAAACTATCAAGAACTCGCCGGATGTGTTGTATTCTTGCCTATTCAGAGGTTCAGAACTTCGAAACAACTTTCTCCTACCAAAATGTGTACAGGCTAAAAGAAACACGTCCCAGGAACGTGAAGCGAAAAAAAAAATGTTTTCTTTTAATGACGTGCTGAACTTGAACAATATTAGAAATCTTCTCCCATGAGTTACTTTATTCCTTAAATTGAAAAAAAACAAGAAATACATTATTTTGTATTCTGCAGATGGCAATGATATGTACTGTCTGTGGTGTTAATTTAAATGCGATACCTCAAACAACTTAGACGAAAATAAATACCAAGTTTAGGGCATAATTGCATGTAGATACATGTTTGGACATTTCTTCGAAACTCACCTTGAATAACAATAGTCATATCTTAAGACGACACTTATCTAGGCTATACATAGATCATTCTTAAAAAGTTTAACATCTCTACCATAAATAGCTTCGGCTACATCGCGCTTCAAATCTGGCACAAACGATAATCGTCAAAAACCCGTCGTCCTTCCTCGCTCCTTCGGGAATTTATTTCTTTAAAACTAAGCATGCCAGAACATTGAAAAAAACGGCATTGTCTTTCGTAAAGAACGGGACACCACGTGTAAAAGTTCGAGAAAGAAAAATTACGAATGTACCTTACTACTTGAATTCAAATGAAACCATCCGCCGGTCTTTCGAAGTTCGACGAATGTCGAACTTTTACCCTAAAAGTTCGAAGTTCGTCGAACTTCTGACTTTTCAGGATTCGAAAGTTCGCTTTTCGAATTCTATTGATAAATAAGTTCGAAAGTTCGAAAATTATCGATTTCCTTAGCATAGGAAATTCAAAAGTTCGAACAGCTTCGAACTTTTTAGTGCAAGAAATTCGAAAGTTCGAAAATCATCGAATTTGTTGGTCAGTCAAGTTCGGAAGTTCGACAAGCATCGAATTTTGCAGTGTGATAAATTCGAAAGTTCGAAAAGGATTGAATGTTTTAGCGTAATAAGTTCGACAGTTCGAAAAGCGTCGAACTTCTTAGCTTAACAAGTTCGAAAATTCGACTTCCGTCGAATTTTACGATATAGAAAATTCGAAAATGCGAAATCTTTCGAACCTTCCGAATCGCTTGATTCGATCATCGAAACTTCGATTCGAAAAAAGTTCGCGGCATCCCTAGTACGAACCGTTTTACTTCTGCTGTAATGTGTCTTACACTGGCGTATGGCTTCCCGGCGATGGAGTATAGCTCTTTAAGCCTCGTCGATTTAGGTAGTCCATTAATGGCTGGCATGGCGTCGCGGTTAGAATCCTCTATCCCTGCGCGCTTGGCGTCACTCAGAGTCATGCAGTTGATGCCGTAGTGCACCCTAGACACTACGATTCCTCTTACAAGTTTTTTATGTTTTTTTTTTGCGCACCCAATGACTTGCTAGTATATATTGATATTTAGTGTGTTCTTTCATGACTTCCTTGCAAGTGGGTACCAACTGACTTCTTCGCCGTTTTCGTCCAGCAGGATATCGAGGATCTTGACCGTGGGCTGGCGCTGGATGGCTGTGCCGTCAATGAAGAGTTGTATTTTTCTAATTTTTCTGGTCATTAATTTATTGTTTGTTACACAGAGGTAGTTGGTCTTCTCGGTAGAAAGTATGAAAGCGACGTTATTGATGAAACGCTGGGTAACGATTGGGCAAAAAGCAATTTCATTGTCTTTCGTCCAAAACGTTACATCATCGGCGTAAATAGTGAATCCGAGATGCGGTATTTATTCGAGCGTAAATGCCTGGTCCACCATTACGATGTTGAAGAGTGCCGGAGAAATGACCGCTCACTGCAGTACTCCTATCTTCCAGGAACGATCGGATTTAGAGCTTTCAGGCAGTGGCCACACAAGTCCCTGTTGATGGCACCATTATTAAGGCTTCAAGCGTTCCGAAGTCCAAAAGCTTTTTTTTATGTCAATTGTGACCAATGTCGTTTGGCTTGAGGCCGAGTCTCTTGACTGTAATATTCTTGTGTATTAGCGCGAGGATACGTTGAGTAGATAGTCCGGGTATAAATCCCGTTTGGAGAAGAGAACACTCGCTCGTTGTACTAGAGTTGCCAGGTGATACGAGCGAGGACCATGTGTTCTATAATTTTGCTGAGGTTAGATATGGGTGAGGTAGGTGTCAGGTTTTCAATCCAGTCCACTTCTGTGCCCGGTTTCGGAAATGGTGTTACCGTTGAATGTTTCTATACCTCTAGTACGCATCCGTCCACCCACGCTCGGCTGATCACATCCAAAACGTGTTTCATGCCTTGCTCCGGGAGGTTGCGTAGCGCCGTGGTGGTGATTTTGTGGGATCTCAGTTTTGCGCTCCGATTCTAGCGCCACGACGAGCTCTCCCATGACAAAAGGCATGTCCATGGGAGTTATGATTTGGAATTCAAGTCACGGTTTAGCCGCTTTTTCTCCCTGTATAGGATGGAGGATTTGGGTTGTGGGGAAAATTGTTCGCCGGCGAGAACGGTCAGTGCTTCTTCAGTTAGTTCCATTTTGAATGCGAGGTTCAGACTTATGTACTTAGCCTTCCTTTTCCGGGTCATACCTTTGAAGGTGCACCACATCCGTCTAGCCCCAGTCTTTTCGTTGAAAGATTCCCAACGTTTCCTTCTCCTTTTCCTTTTGAGTTCGATGGTGTGTCGTCAAGCCTTGGCCGTGGTGATGATGAGCTTCATTTTGAGTCCTATGTTCATATTGACACTTTTATAGCCTTGCAGCTTGAAGCCTGCTGGCTCACGAGTTCAGCAGATGAAGGTCGGAGTTCGGGTCGTCCTCCTAGAATGAGTAAGTGGTCGTCACTAGCTTCATGACCGCTTGAAGTCGCGTACCAAGGTCCGTGGTGTTCAGAAACTCCTCGAAGACAGAACGGAAGTTGTCCCATTTGATCAGCGGGGCGTGTAGTTTTCTTCTCGTTTCAGCCACCAGTTCGATCCTGATCGGTAAGTGATCACTTCCCCTTGTGTAGGCCATGACGGTCCATCTAGACCTCTGTTCCTTGGAAGTCCAGGTAAGATTTTGTAACGTGCCAATTTCCACAGGCCCGGCCGCCGGTCCTCGTGGCCGCTACAGGTTCGTTCAGTAGGACGAGCCCCTTTGCTTTGGCTGTTTTCTTTAGATTTATTCCCCTTGGTTTTGTTGCGATGTTGCACAATTCTGTGTGGTGGGCCTCGAAGTCCCCTCCGAGTACGAAGGCTCCCCTGGGACGTCTCATAGTGCCGAGCTGGGCTAATCAATCGGTGTCGTCAACCTCAGTTCTAAGGGGGCGGATGTTGGTTGTGGCAATAATTTGATGGGTCTCTTCGAGTTTGATTCTTCGTGCCGCGACCTCTCTGACTGTGTTGCAGAAACTTTTCGTATTCAGCTGGGAATGCGGGACATTTCGCATATCGGAAGCGCCGCGACACCATTGGGTTGTTCGCCGTCGTCGTCGCTGTTGTTTGCACAGTCTCTGGGGCGGCCTCTGGTTTCTTTCCATTATGGATTGTGGGTTCTGTATAGGTCTTGTAGCCAGACAGCGTAATGTTTTCGCTCCTCGTTTCTTGGAGTTGGATTACTGTGGACCTTTCTTGCTTCATGTGTTCAATGCGGAGCTTCAGCTTTGCTGCCTTGGATGCGTACTCTCGGCAGTTCCATTGAAGGATCTAAAATCGTGTTTTCTAGCCGCCGTGTCTTTCACAGTGGAATTCGCGTGAGCCTTGGCCTTCAGAATTTTACATTACAGGCAATAATGAACCAGCTTAATTGCTCTACTAATTTGCGCGTTGTTTCTTCACATTGTTTTTCTATTCTGCTCACTCAATCTTCTAGTTGATGGAAGTTGGCGGTATGTGTCTTTGACGTAGGTTGTTTGATCTTCGGGAACTTTAGAAGTTGAGTGTCTGTTGTTGTTGTCTGTTCTTCATTGCGTTGTGTCTATTGTGTTTCGCTCGCGAAAGCTGTTCTTGTCATCGTCGCCCAGTAATATGATGTACCTGGAGACGATAGTCCAGGTTCTCCGGTGTTAAATAAGCTCAATATAAAATAACAAAGTGTGTATCCATTACATTCCTTGCCACATATAAGACACCCCTAAACTTCAGTTCGGCGTATAGCGCATTGACGTCGAACTGACGGCCCCAACTTCATTTTTGTCCCCATTTCCAAGGAACGCCTTGGTCCAACAACCGATGAAAATACTCAAAGACGTGAGCGGCGCCCTTCAAAAAATGGTTGTAGAAGTTGAGAAGTCCCAGGAAGAACTGACTCTGCTGTTTATCTTGTGGTTCAGGGACGGTCCGAATAGCTTGCACTTACTATTCTGTGGGGTGAATGCCCTTTGTCAATCTTTTATCCTAAGAAGGACACTTCAGACTCTCTGGAGCTACACTTGCTCTTGTTGAAGCGAAGCCCGTCGTCATTGATTATTTTCAGGGCGGCCTGAAGACGTGACTCGTGTTCTTTATTTTTCCGACCGCCGATCACAATGCCGTCGAGAAATACTAAGACGCTATCGAGTTCCGCGAGAAGCTCTTCTATGTAGCTTGGAAATTCGCTACAGCTGTAGCGACACCAAACAGCAGACGAGTGACTTTGAAGGGACCCCAATGAGTGTTGACTGTTTGAAGGTCTGCTGCATCCACTACTTTCTGGTGGTACGCAGGTTTCAGATCCAACTGTGAAAACTTCTGACAATGAGTCAGTCTCGAGAACAGCTGATCGGCATTTGGCAATGGGTATACGTTTCTCACCGGATGACACGGTTTACTGTACGCTTGTAATCTCCGCACAAGCGAATGTTGCCATTCTTTTTTAGATTGGGCAAGTTGGGGTCGAGCAAGGAGAATGGCGTACCGGTTCGAAAATTCACCTTTCTACCAATTTATCGATGGCTTCGTGTACCTTGGGCAGCAGGGGCAGAGGCATATCACGAGCCTTGAAAAACTTGGGTGCAATAAGGGTAGGAGAACGGGGGGAGTCATCCACACGAACCAGGAGGCCCTTCGCGTTTTCCGCGTCCTGGCTGAAAAAGCTCGAGGAACTCGTCCACCACTTTGTGAACCGTAGCTGCCTCTGTTAACTGCGACGACGCGTCGACATTAAGGACTCCCAGGGACCGGAACCAGTTGAGCCCAAGCAGAATTTCGCCAAATCCTTTGACGATCAGAAGTTCCAATTTTATGTTTTTGTCCTTGAACGACACGTCAACTGAAACCTTTCCGAGAACTTCCAGCGTCTGCTGCGTATAGGACCGTAGACGTAAGGAGCACGGTTTGAGGCTGCTCTTTGATATGTGAAGTTGACGCATGACACGCGAGTTAATGACCGGGAAGGGGATCCGGAATCAACTTCCATTTTCACGCTGCATTCGTTGATCGAAACATCACAGAACACAGGCGGCTCGATGCTCTCGATGGCGAAAACTTCGTAATCTTCTGACATGGCCTCCAGTCTGTTGCTACGAACAGTCGACCGTCGGCGTTCGGCTCTCGCCTATTGGCGGCCAGCCGCGACGATGTGTCCTTTGTTATGGTAGAAGCGGCGCACCGCCCAAACAAAGTGGCATGCTCTTGGGTAATGCGCCACATTGCAACGCCAGCATGTTACTTATAGAGGTGTCCTTGAACGATTTTCCTCGTTGCTTGTCGAGCCGCCGATTTCGGTAAGCGGAAGGCTCGACGACTGCGGTTCGGTGGTCCGAAGGGTCAATCTCGACGCGGCGTCATTTTCAACCCGGTATATTTTGGGGATCTGCTGCAGCTACCGATGATGACGCAAAGACCGCGAATTTCAGTCACTTGAGACGTGGCCTATTCGGCTGCTCTGGCCATGTCCAGTGCTTTACTCAGTGTTAGAGTCTTGACAAGCAAACGCCGCTTTAACGCAATTTCGTGGAGGCCGCAGTTTACGCGGTCTCGGAGCATGTCGTTGATCATTGCGCCGAACTCGCAGTGCTCGGTGAAGCGTCGGAGCTCTGCAATGAAGGTCGCCACAGTTTCCCCTGGAAGTTGATATCGTTTAAAAAACTGGAATTGCTTGAATATCACAAAATTTGGAAGGGCAAAGTGCTCTTGAAGCTTGCGTGTTATGTCTTTGCATGGTGTTTCAATGGGCGAGCTTGGCGGACACAGAGAACGCAAGATGGAGTACGTTGTGGAGCCGCAGACACGCTACAAAGAATGGCGCGTTTCGTCTCTGGCGTAGGTATGTCGATTGCCATAAAAAGTACTCCAGACGCTCGATATAGCGTGGCCAGGACACCGGGTCCACGGGCGTCAATTTTTCGAGCTGTAGTTTTGAAGCCATACCTGGAATGGTTGAGCGCTGCCGCCGCCGATGCTCCACGTTTACCGGTTTACCTCGTCGCCAACGTTATGTACCAAGTGAGACAAACACATCGTAGGCTTAAGCGATGTTGCGCCGTAGGCTTTCGCTATTAAAGGCACGCATGAGAAGGTCCGCTCTGGCTTGAGGAGGCTCGGTGTTCGAAGGCCGCCGGCGTGGCACGCGGAACCCTGGCCCCGAATTGTGCCTCACGTGCCCGCGCGCGCTCTATGGCGTAGCGTAGGCTATTAAAGGCCGGTTCAGACACTTGCGTTTGAGTGCGTTTGACTGCGTTTCGCCGAGAACCGAAAACGAGTCACCGGCAAATTTGTGCTTCGTATGAAGCGTGGAATCCAATTCAAGGAATCATTTTGGCCCGCGATATAAGCAGCAGGGATGTCCTGGTTTCTCGCAGCCGCAACGCAGTCAAACGCAGTCAAACGCTGTCAAACGCAACTGTCTTAAGCGGCCTTAACTCTGTAAGTGTGACTGCATGGGTCAAAACAAACCGTTGCTAGAGTCGTCGTTATGGACAAATACATGTGGCTAGGTTTCTCTACAAAAGCCCGACCGTTCAAATATCTGGAGTAGGATTTAAGCTTATAAAAATCAAAGGTATAGAAAGCTTGAATGTCATATATGTTTCCACAGAAGTGTGCCGGTAATCGCTTGTTTTTGAAATACTTACGACTGCAACTTCCGGTCCGCAAGATGCCTGGAGCAGACGACGAATGCAAGAAGTATGCCGTCTGCCACACGCCGGCCGGCCAAGCTGGCGCCGTCGTTTGAATCGAGTGAATAAAGACTACATAATGAAATTGCATTTGTTTGAAATTTAATGAGGTTCAGGCACTTATAAGAATTCATAGTGGGGTGCGACGCAAAATATGGTTTATCGAAAGTCCGGGCGTTGATCCAGATGATCGTCTGCTAAAGGATCGCATTGCATCAGTGAGAAAAGCACTTCAGGCGATCGGTTGAGATCCCTAATTTTGTTTGTGGACTCACGCTATGGTAGGGTGCTTGGTACCTGGTTGTAACCATCCCGTGAAGAAAGAATCTTGCACTTTCTTCAGATTTCCGCAAGACCCCAAAGCGCAAAAAGAAGTGGATAAAAAACATAAGGTGAGTACATGTAGCACTGGCGGAGAGTTGCCTTGATGTAAGAAAAGGGCCAAACCAACCGAGAGCACGTAAAACCCATATTTTGTTCGGTCATAATGTCTTAACGTATGGCGCTATATTTATACATTATTACTATAATATTGATAAAGTAGTTGCATGCAAGTAGTAGTGAGAGTTGTTAAGAATGAAAACTTCGGCGACCTTCTTCCGAGTTTCAACGCTGCGGAAACGAGTCACGATCTGTCCGGGACTGTCGCCCACCTGTCGGAGCCTGCCCAAAATGAGTCTCAGCGCGTCCGTGACGTCAACGGGACGTGTGTGTGTGTGCGTGTGGGTTCGCGCGCTCCGGAAGGGGAGAGAGGCATGGCCTAACTGCGGAGAACCATGGCTACGACGCACTTCTGGCTACGACGCGGCGGTCTTTGCTGCAACGCACTTGGCGGCGGTTTGCTACGTCGCACCTGCTGCCCTGGCGGAGAGTGAGGGAGAAAACGGACCCTATATAAGGCGGAGCGTGAGGCTGCTCCGTTGTTCTCTCGGATTTGACGACTGTATCGCAACCATGTAATTAAACCGTTCGTTACGTTACCAAATCTCCCACCTCCACTGGACCCCTGGGTTCTTCACTTCGGGGATTGGTCGTCGTCACGAGCCAGGAGGCCTCCGGACGTGCGGCTTTAACCCCGCCTCTAACAGAGTAAAATCCAGCTCAAACTTGCTGTAGTCTTACATTGCAATGGTAAAGCAGCATTGAGAAGTATGCCTGTGTCCATGCGCTATCCGGTTATTTTGTTTGTGCTTATATATCTACCTTTGGTGATGTTTTTTCATTGTGCTCTTCAAATGTTCTCCTGTTGGAACTAGCCTTTTAATTTAGTATTTAATAAAATAAAAAACGCACATGGCGAAGGCCTCTACGACCAAGGCGATGAACTTGTTTTTATCGCTCGTTTACCGATACTATTCAATGAAGACGTCCACTGCAACAGAGGCCAGCAAACCTATCGTGGCGTCTGCTACCAAAGCAAAGCGGAGTGCAATACTTCAGAAATGGCTTTCATCGTTGCACTATGACACTGAGACAACAAGAACATCTTTATAATTAGATATCCAGAAGTTAGGTTGCTTACAAAAATATTTACTTGTAAGTAAAAATGTAGCTTCATGCATTAGTCCATAGCAACGTCCATAGCAACGGTTTGTTTGGACACAGACGGCATGTTGTGACGTAGTCACTTAAGGGGTCAACGACGTAGGGGTCGATACACTACAAAGCGCAAAACGAAGGACATACCATCCTTCATATTGCTAGTTTCGTTTTGATGGCTGTGACGTAGTTGTGACGTAGCTCATACCCTCGTAAAGCTTCGGGGTGTTTTCCGCTTGGTGCTGGTAGGGGATCCACTAACGATGACATCATGCACAGGCCTTGGCATTGGATAAACAATGCTCATATTTCTCGATTTTTTTTTTTTTTTGCGACTGCCATTCTCTAGACAGGAGAACTAAGGTATGTTTGTTCAGTTATTAGCATTAGAGAGTGACTCTAAGTAGTATTTAGCAAAAATAAAAAAAAATCATTTCATGGCTCCTTTAAGGGTGAACGGAGTATTATTGTGTTTGCAGAGCGCGTATTTAAAATAGGAACATCATTCGCCCCACTCGTGTAGGATTCATAGCCCCGAATGTTCCGGTAGCAGATTTCCGGTTCGCCGGTATGCCTACGGTAGCGCCGCGCATGAGCAGCAGCGAAGACCCCACACCCAGAACAGTTCTGGTATCGTACCGGTATCGTATCGGGAGTTTGTTCAAACTCTCTAATTTGTGAACTAGGTGGCCTTTACCTTTCGAAGCAACCGAAGGAAAGCTTTTAAATGTATCGACCAACACGCCATTTGCAAACAAGCCCACGTTTGCCCACAACGGGTGGGGGCATAGCGCGCGCGCAGAAATTAGATGCGCGTAAGACAAAACATCTGCACATGCGCAGTGCCGACACCAGCGTCACCGCAGTGGCAAGTCGTCCGAGGGTTGAGTTGGTTCATAGCCTTTGTAAGTCCAGTTCTTGAGCCTTCCTGTCCTCGATTTTGATATAGCATATAAGCCTTTTATATGGTCTTTATTTCTGTGAATATTTTAGCATGATGCTGCTTAGCTGCTAATATTAAATGTCTGTGGTCTCATCAAGCTGCAATTCTGAAGTTTTGTTTCCCCACAGCTTCTTCATCTGTAGTTGTAAACGGCAAAAAATAAACTGATTTAAATTGATTTGATTTCAGAGTATAAAGCGGCGTGGCAGAGGCTAGAAGCGTTATCGGCACCTACCCAGTTAAAAAGTAAAAAAAAAAATTGCAATACTTTTTTTTGTCATTTGGGCGAATAGCATTCATTCTCATATACGTTTGCTGAGCCTTGTAAAACTTTCGACCAAGGGGCACAATGAAATATAATATAAATAAATATGACGGAGATGCGTGCGAACCATTGTAGCATCAGAGAGAGCTAGAAATATGATCCTTTGGGTTTCTGATATCAGTTTATATGTAAAAATGTTTTATCAAATATTCGTGACCGAGTAAGCCACAGCGTAAAAAAATTGACATGAAAAGTAAATAGAAAGCATATTTACTGAGTTCTGCATAAATATGGTAAAAACATTGTTAATCTCTAGGGACACGCACTTCAACGTGCCGTAGGATCACTGATTGGACGGCACTTAAACGCGTCGGTAGGAGCACCATTGGATGGCACTGAAAACGCTGCGTAAGAAAAAAATTCCGAGGAGACCTAAGTACTTACGAGTTTGTGAATGCGAAAGCATTCTCGGCGCCGAGAGGAGCAGAAACAGCCGCAGCGCTGACAGGGAGTCAGGCGGTGCGCCGCGCAGACGGCCCTGGCTCGCTGTAGACTAACTGCAGATGCTCCGCTTGCGGAGCAGAGTATCGCAATGGCGCTCCCGGATGGCCATGTTGGATCCAAGTCTGCACTGCGGGTAGCGACAGTCCCCTCTTCAGGAGATTCGGAGGCGCTGATGGCGTGGCTGTGAGGTGGCGTGCGGAGGTGAGCGGAGCACAGAAAATATATGTGCGGCGACACGCCACGCGTGCGCCGTCACCTCGTCATTTGTCTCCTATTTTTCTCTTTGCCATCGGTAGAGCACAGTAGCCGACGAAAACGTCGTCCCTTTTAAAGCCGTAGCTACGCGTTTTTGTCTGATCCGAAATGCCCGGATGCGCCGGTCGTGTATCACTCTGTATGCGCTACAGACGTAAGCAACGCGATCATCCTCCGCGTTGTCTGCTTCCCAGACTTTGGAAACATTTTTTAAAACAGCTCTCGCGTTATAAAAGAACTCGATTATACTGTACCCAGTGGCTACACATAATGTTCAATGGTGAAGGAATCTTCAAGTTCGTTCGATTTTAGTGTAGGATGTATTTTTTGCAAACGCAAAGCGAGAAACATGCTCGACCCGAAATTCGGCACCTGCAAGGTCATTTTCCCTGATGAATACTGGATCCAGTTCTGCGCACGTGAAGGCTTCCCTGCCAATAAGGAGTTGGATGAGCAAGGAAAAGGAACGCGACACTCTATCTCTCTGAATAAACAGCTCTGGCTTTCTGGTGACTACTGCGCCACTGGGTGAGGCAGCGGCGAGAGTGAGACGCTCGGCGCGGCGCCGGGCGTGAGAAGCTTGGTGCAGAGCGTGCTGAAATCACGTGTCCTCTCATCATCATCATCACTCTAGCTGCGGCTAACGGTTCACGGCGTTAGACCTCAAAGCGTAACGTTAGGCCTAACGTTAAGCCCAACGTTACGCCTATCGTCAGGCCAGCGCATACCCGCGTCCCCCCGTCCCGCTGCGCCGATGGCAGTTCGGCTGGCCCCTTAGCAACGATGACGCTGTTGCTATGGAGCCACTTGACGCGTCGCAGCCAATGGGAACTTAGGTGCCGTTTTCGGTGGGCAGACAACGCCGGCTGAGCTCCACGAGACAGTTAATGCTTTCGCATTAAAAAATAAATGAAGAAAAAGGGGCTCTGGTGTGTTTGGCCATTTTCACGTTTGTGTGTAAGATTGAAGTTAAGAGTTTTATGCGATTTAGTTTCGCCTGTATACTTCTGCCCGATTGTTTGAACACAGTTAGAAATATCCTTTTACAGGAACTTCCACTGCGGACATCACGGTTTGATCTGCTACTTTGGGAAAAAATTATATTCGTATTATTAGACGGTAGTTGGTTGTGTAATACGATGAGAAATAGAAAGACATACTTCGCTTCTATTCCTGAAATTACACCACGACAAAGAAACTTGTAGCTCAGCAGCGTTGTGGCCGCAGAACACTTGTGGTGCACTTGTGGCAGTATGCCTGTGTAAATTGGGCAAAATACAAACCAATGATCGTTCCTTGCTTTCTTTGAAGCATTTATTCTGGGTGCAAATTCATCATTTCCTTTAACCTCGATGTTAAATAACCTGAGTTCGGGGTATATAAGCTGAAACGTATTAAACAGTAAAAAAGACCAAAAAAAAAAGAAACTTAAGAGAGGAAGACAACTTTTTTATGAGACATTGTTTCTCAATTTTCTTTACCTGTCGCGTTCACTTCCGAATGCTTTGGGTTTCCTTACCTCAGTTTCATATAATTCAGCATTGTGTTAAGCTTTGTTTGAACCAGAGGGCACCACTGTGCATAGGGGATATCTAGAGAGGGCCTACACTACAGAACTGCTCGTTCGCGGTCACATGGTCCATGGGCCCCGCATGCAATACGAGCTGCGAGGAGGTGCCATTAAATTGAAAACGCTCCCCATAATTTGAGATTCTTCGGCCTCTCCCATTTTTTGTTGAATGGAAAAATATAAACTATTTCATTTGATTTGATTTTTATTTATATCGGAACTGGAGTGATTAGACATTTGAATAATCATTGCTGTCCATCTGCGAGAAAAAGCTTGCAAGGGTGTCAAAAAAGAAAAAGACACGCCGTGTCACACGCTGCCATATTCTTCAGAGGGTTGTAGAGGACAAGCGCCAAGAGAAATCAACATACAAAAGGCATAAATATTTTATTTGTATGGTGCATTATCTTTGTGACCGATATTATAACTTGGTCTTGCACTTGTCAGTTAAAAAAAACACACTAAATAATTGAATTTTAAAATAGTTGCGGTGCTCACTGCAGGTAAAGCAAAAACCTTTATAATTTTCACAGGTCATCCATGAGGTAAGAGAGGCGATTGCTATGCCGCGTTCTACCGTGGCTGAACTTCTCGAGTAGGAGAGCTCCCCCGCACTATTCAAAACACCATTATAGGTTTTTAGCAGCGTAAAGACAAGGCAGCGAAACCAATTGGTCACTTGTCTCAAAGTTGTTTAACAAGTTGTACCAACTAGTCGAGATTAACGCAACTTCGCTTGGTTGTTTCCAGGATAGATAGACACAACACAGCAGGTAGGTAGGTGACTAGGAACGTTTATTTCACTTTTTTGCGTTAGGAAATGCTGCAGTGAAAGGGTTTAGGGTACAGGAGAGGTGGACAGGGGGCCCCCATTCTTATATTTGTTGGCCCGGTTGGTGCGACGGCGTCAGAGGACAGATATGCGGTAGGTTTAGGCTTGGTCTTTTGTCTGGGCTCAGTGGTGGAGAGCTGAGTGTCGTGAAGCCGCGTGCCGACATGGGGAGCTGCAGGGTCCTGGATGTACGCGGGCAGCGATCGCCAGAGCTCGATAGTGGTCACTTTGGGGAAGGAGGGGTCCGGGCAGGCCCAGGCATGCAGCGAGGTAGGTCTGAAACTCTGCTGGATGGTAGCCGGGGTGCGGGTGCGGGGCTCCGAGTATACCGGGCATTCCCAGAGCAGGTGCTCCAGATCAGCGTTTTTATGGCACAATGCACATGTACACCCGCCGGCGATATGAAGGTGAACGCCGGACCGTCGACCGGCTCGTGCTATCAGCGCCATGACGCGGCTGCCGTGCCAGCTCGCTTTCTTCACGCGCGCTTCGCCGAGGTTAAGCGCATGGATCGAGCGCTGTTCTCAACTCTGCTGCTACTCCCCGCAGGAAGCGCGAATATTGGTGAAGGAGCCTTTCATACGCTATTGGTAGACAATGTGATTTTGTAGTTTCTTGTTGTGATATGTGCTGAACCGGAAGGCTGCGGAACCAACCAAAAAGTAACTTACGCTTTCCGCTTCTTAAAAAGAAGAACAGTTATTAGCGTTCGCAGTTATTAGCGTTCACTCAGGAATAAAGAAAGCGGTTGAGTCACTGATAAACCATGCCGAACAACGTCCGTTCTAGTTCACGTGCAATGTGCAAATCATTTGCCGGCAATGACGTGGGCACGGCGCCCACAAAAAGTGAGGCCGAAATCGAAACCCACTTCCACGCTTTCAGCAGGGAGTAGCAGCAGAGCTGAGAACAGCGCTCGATGCAGGCGCTTAATCTCGGCGAAGCGCGCGATAACAAAGCGAGCCGCCACGGTAGCGGCGTCATGGCGCTGATAGCACGGACCAGTCGACGGTCCGGCGTTCACCTTCGAATCGCCGGCGGGTGTACCAGGAAGGTTGGTGGTAGCAGCACCACTGCTTTTTCGCGGTGGCTGCTGCTGTGCTGACGGAACCGCTGTAGCAGGCGAAGGGTGAGGATGGTCCCGGTCTGAATTTGGCGGAGCGTGAGTGACGTGACAAGCTGCCGACGAGAGAAGAGTTGAGAAAGAGGGAAGGGTGTAAGGAGGGGATTGGCGGTAGCCAAGAGGTAGGCCCTGCGGTAGTGCCGTGTCTTGAATGTGAATGAATAAACTTTATTGCAGGTATGGGTTCTAGTACACCCAGTTGGAGCCCCTAGTCCGGGGCCCCATACGTGGCGGCCACCGACTCGGCACGGTCCACCAGCCATTGCTGACCGGTGGCCGTGTCATCGGTCAGCCGGTCCTCCCGGGAGGTGGGGAGGGTTGGGAAGAGGCGAGACAGGGGAATGGCTTGGCATTGCCAGACCATATGGAGAAGTGTGGGACGATCGCCGCAGTGCGGGCACTCAGGCGGACCTCAAGAAGGGTACAGGTAAGATTAGAAAAAGAGCATCGGGCAGGTGTTGGTTTGGAGTTGACGCCATAGGACGCCCTGTCTGCGAGTAAGGGAAGGCTGAGGAGGAGGATAATGTTGTCGAGCGAGGCGTAACTCAGCTAGGTGAGTTGAGTATGAAAAAGAGGCTGGTCGGATGGTGGCAGAGTCTTCCCCTGGTGCCCGGTTTGAGAATTCTCGGGCGAGCGCATGTGCGCACTCATTACCGGGGATGGCTGCGTGCCCAGGCACCCAGACTAACCGGAAAGTGTGGGAGGTGGAGGATAGGAAAGAGTCGAGTAGGGACGCAGTGAAGGGATGTAGGGTGTTGTAAAGGAAGTGGCGACAGGCCGTCTGGGAGTCAGTCAGAATGTGAGTGGGCGTGGAAGAGGAGAGAGTGGAGGTGGAAAGGATTGCCCTGGCAACCGCACGCTCCTCCAGGAGGGACACGTCGGTGAGACCACGTTCCGTGGCAGCGTGGACCGGCCTGAGATCACTGTTCACGACGACTGTGATCCCCCCGCGTGCATCCTGCGGACTGGCGTCCGTAAAGAGGGCCCGAACGGTATCGCAGCCTTCAGTATAGACCTTTTTCTCAAGGGCGCGGCCATCTTGAATTGTCGTCACTTCCAGTATGGGCGAAAACATTTTTTTTTGCCGTGGCCACGCCAATAGAAGACATTTAGGATATAAGCGTAACCGTCACACATTCTCATTTTGCCTCCCATCTCTTTTTTTACTATTTACGGGTTGAAATGTTTTATTATTTTTTTCGTCGCCCATACCGGATATGCCTATCAGGTGGCTGGGGGCGAGAGTACAGGAGAAAAGGTCTATACGCGCGTCGGAGGTAGCGCGAGCGATGGTCACGCCGGCCGAGTGACGGGTAGGATGCATATGGCGGGGAATAGGAGCCACAGTGAGTTTGGCGCGAGCAGTGGGGGAGAGACCCGCAGCGGTAAGGGAAGCAGGACAGGGTGGGAAACCAAGGGTGGCAAGGAGACTCTGCCCTTGAGCCGTCAAGCGCAAGCGCGCCAACTGGGCAGCCTCATGCGCTTCTATAAGTTCCTCCAGGGTGTTGGTCACCCCAAGCCGCTCTAGCAAACGGTGGCTGTGCGAACGGGGAGACTGAGCGCCAGTTTCTGCGCCTTCCGTAGTAGGGTAACATACGTTTGTGTTCAGTCTGGGTGAGGTTGTGGAAGGGTAGGTGGTAGAGTAGGCGTGTATGAATTAAGGCCTGGACAAGGCGTAAGGCATCTGCCTCGTTAAGGCCATTTCGGCGGTTAGAGACGCGGCGTATAGCATGTGCATGATTTGGTTGCACTGGGTGGTGAGTTGGTGAAGGGTTTGTGTTGCCATAGCGTTGGATTGCAACGTGAAGCCAAGCACCCGTATGGCCGATTTACGCGGGACGGGTTTGTCATCTAGTGTGATGGTGAGGTGAAGATCGGTTTGTCCGCGGGCTGTTTTGTCACGACTAGTAACTCCGACTTAGTGGGGGAACATGTGAGGCCCCCACGCCGGGCATATTGCTCGATGGTAGTAGCAGCTTCCTGTAACTGAGTTTCGATGTGTCCGAGGGAGCCTGTCGTTACCCAGACAGTAATGTCATCCGCATAAAGTGCATGACGGACATCTGAGATCTCATCCAGAAGTGGAGGGAGACCTCGCATAGCAAGGTTAAACAGGAGAGGAGAAAGTGCAGAGCCTTGCGGAGTACCACGGTTTGCCACCGGAGCGGAGGGGGAGCGAAGGTGACCAAGAACGAGGCTGGCAGACCCGTCGCGGAGGAAATTGCGGATGTAATTGTACACCTTCGCTCCGCAGCCAATGGCTGCCAACTGTTCAAGGACCAGGTCGTGGGACAGGTTGCCGAAGGCTCCTTTAAGATCTGCGGCAAGGACAGCGCGATATTGAGCAGTGCTTGGAGTGTCTAGAACTTCGTGTTTGAGGCGGAGCAGTACATCCTGAGTGGAAATACCACTACGGTTGCCATAGAGGGTGTGGGGAAGGGCGGAGGTGTCGGCAAAAAAAAATTGTGTAGGCGAAGCTGTAGAACCTTCTCGAGCAGTTTGCCCAGACATGAAGTAAGGGAAATTGGGCGCAGGTTCTCCAAGGAGAGGGGTTCGCCAGGCTTAGGAATCAGAACGACTGTGGCTTCCTTCCATTCCTTGGTTAGCGTACCTGACTCCCACACCTCATTCAGGTAGGTAGTAAGTTGAGTGGTGTCGGAATCAGAGAGGTTGTACAGAAGAGAGTAGCGAATCTTGTCAGGACCAGGGGATGTGTTGCGGCGAATGTCGGTGAGTGCAGCGCGAATCTCAATATCCGTGATGGGCGCGTTAAGATAAGGAAGATTGTTGGGGGGACTCGTGTAGTCCGCGTAGCGTGGAGTGTCAGGAGGGGGAAGGTAACGCTGTCGTAGCTGTGTAAGGCATTCGGAGTCTGTTAGGTTAGTGGCGTGGAGCAGTTTGTAAATGCCCTTGGCCCTGTCCGATTTGGCTTCGCCTGGTTGTATTAGATGACGGAGTAGGGACCATGCTCGTGCAGTACCGAGCGTACCATTGAGCTTGTCGCAGAGCGTATTCCAGTTCTGACCAGTGAGGTTGGCAGCATAGGTAGCAGCATCTACAGTGAGTTGTGCAATGCGTAGTTTGAGCTTCTGGTTGTGTCGTTGACGTCGCCACCGTTTGGTTCAATCGCGGCGCGCTTCCCATAGGTGAAAAAGGTGGGAGTCTATATCTGGTGCATCGGGAGTGGTGGTAAGGGTGCGCGTGTGTCGGTCTAGCCGGGTTTGCAGTCTCTGCACCCAATCAGTGAGTGTGTCAGGTAGAAGAGGAAGATGCGCGGAAGGCAGGCCAGTCCGTGATGCGGATTTTGCATGCCTCCCCCGCGAAGTCTTTAGTGTTGATATGGGTGACAAGAATTGAATGGTCACTGCCGAGCTGTTCCTGAAGGTTGTGCCAGGTGCAGGGTTTTGTGCCACGGTACAGGGTAAGGTCAGGACACGTGTCCCATGCAACGCTGGTGCCAAGACGTGTAGGTGTCGATGGATCAATAAGTAGAGTGAGATTGTGTTGTTGGATCAAAGTGTGTAGCTTGCGCCCCTTAGGTGTGTCGCGAGGGTAGCCCCAAGTGGGATGATGAGCGTTGAAGTCGCCTGCAATGAATGTTGCACAATCCTTGCGCCGTGCGGCTTCAGACAGCGTATCAAACCGTGCGTGGCGGTCTTGGGGGCGGCTATAGACATTGAGTAGGCGGAGAGGTTGGGTGTTACGCTTGCGTGGGGAGGCGGGAAGGAGCTCAAGTAAGATATGTGGAACGACCTGGTTGTTTAAAGTAAAGTCGACCGCGGTGTGAACGCGTTTGACTAGGTGGCCACAAGGTGGTCCTGTTTGGGATCGTTATGTGCCACGTGTGTCACATATACAGGAAGATTATGAAGGGTGCGAGGTTCTTGTTGAAAGATGATGTCGGGTAGGGGAGCGTGCGATTGAAGATACTGTATGAGGCTGCCGCGCTTTTTTCGGAGGCTACGGCAATTCCACTGCCACACAGGAAGTTCTGAAGAGGAATGTGGCGCGGCAGTTTCCATTTACAATGATCTAATAAGAGGAAGGGCCATTTGAAGAAGTGTAAGTATGCTGCGGGCCCATTCTGCGTGAATAGATTCCAAAATTTTGCAGATTATGTTTGCTGCTGCTTGAAGCTTCGGAATCCTCCCCTTGCTTGGAGCTGTGTCTGTTGAAACGGACGGAGTCTTACGCTTTGGTGTTCTTCGCTTTCTTGGATCGGCGGGTGTGTTTCCTGACGTTGTCGGATCTTCGAATTGGATTAGGTCAGGTGAAATAGGCCCTTGCTTAGTCGGAGGTGCCTCTGTTTTGTTACTCTTTGGAACCTTAGTTAGTGCAGCGTATGTAGGCCTCTCTGGCACCTGGTTCTCAGTCATGGTAGCCAAAGTGTCCTGCGCAGTTGAAGAAGGCCCTTCGCTTTTTCTGGGCAGCTCCGGCCATCCGGATTCATGAACTGCAGTCCTGGCAGTGCGGAAATCGGCTCCGTGTTGTCTGGAGTAATTTTTTGCCTTTTTTTCCTGCCGCCATTTTGAACAGGATGGTGATGTAGCCGAGTGTGCGAGTGAGCAGAGCAGGAGTCTCTGTCCTCATGCGTGCTGCTGCAGTGTTTGCACACCGGGCTGCGCTTGCAGGTTGCCACTCGATGTCCATAGCGGCAACACTTGCGGCATTGAAGTGGATTCTCTTGGAATAGGGACACTGCATGCCGGACAAGACCGAGGTAAATGTAGCAGCTTGGCAACGTCGTTCCACAGAAGGAGATCTTGATCGCTGAACTTTTGCCTAGTCGTCGAAGACGAGCAACTCTGTTTTCAGGGGACCTTAGGTTGTTGGCGATTTCTTCGTCAGTCAGCGTGGTGTCTACGTCCCTGATTACACCTGTGGCGCAATATCTGGGAAGAGGCTCATACGCTCTGACTTTGATTCCACAGAGCACCGTGCAGCGTAGCAGCCCTCGCGTCGTCTGTCCGTTTCTTTCGTCAACGGCAATGAGATTCAGGCGATTGTTGAACATAATTTCCAGGATACATTCAGGGAACATCTTCTCTAGAGCAAGGGACAGTTTTAGGCTACTAAGTGAGGTAATTACGTGGCCCTCCTCTAATGGCGTTAATGCGACAGTACGCCCTTCAGGCACTACTGCAGCACTGCAGACTGTCTCAGCACTTAGGCTCGAATTAGGGCTAATCTTTTTTCACTTTTTTCTTGTATTGGAATCTTTCCAGTCTGGTTCGTCAAAGTCAGAAAGCTCTATGTCACTGGTTGGTACAATGACTCGACGCGAAGTGGTTGTGGCACATTGCTGACCTGAAGCGATGTCCTCAGCGGTATTCATGGGCGAGTCCTTGTCTTCTGATCCAGCAGTTGAGCTGCCACAGATGGAGGAAGACAGACTGTACTGATCGGTGGAGACGTGATGACTCGAGTGTTGAGAGGGTGGCCCGGAAGACATAGCAAGGTCGATTCCCGTGCACCGGGAAAAAGCCCGGTGCGTGAGACCACACCGTGGACAGGAGCAGTCAACTTACGAAGGTTATCTGGAATCCACCTCTTTACGAAATCACCGGTTCAAGAGTTTTTGGTAGAGAACGCGCGTCCACACCACGAGCGCTCTCACGAGATCTCGCTTGAAAGCATGCCATGGCCGCTCGTGAATCCATGTAACGCGAACATGTGTTTTCATACCAGAAACTCTGGAACCATGATTTCGAAAGAGGTGGATTCCGACTATTCAGACCGACTGATAAGAGTAAAAACGTTAATTCAAGGGAGCGAGCTTGAAAAACGCCACCGTCTTCGAAACACTTCTTCTTCCTCCCTTCTTACTTTCACTTTCAATGTGCACAACCACAATCATACTTCAATCATACCCATTGACACTGGAAGCGGATCCGCGTTCGCGAAGCGGTTGCGAACGCGGTTGTATAAAGATGTAGTACAATTGCACGCGCATTTGATGTCATCAAATGCGCGTGCAAATGTACTGAATCCTTATACAACCGCGTTCGCAACCGCTTTGCGAACGCGGATCCGCTTCCAGTGTGAATGAGCCCTAACATTTTTTTTCTTTTTTTTATATTATGTGGGCTCATGAATGATTTTTTTTCTTCTTTATGTCCCATTTCATCTATTTATGTGCAGTTCGCGCCATGTACCCAAGTGCTATTTGGACTTTTTTTTTCTGCATTAAAATGTCTTTATGCTGCAGCTAAGTGTGGTTTCAACTGTGCCAGTGTGCCTCCGGATGACTGAGGGCGCTTGTCGAAAGTAGTGAAAGCAGCCGTGTTTCCTTGTGTCCGCAATGAATTGGGACTTCCTCACGGAGTAAAACATTGGGGCTAATCCTGGGACGCCACGTCGTTGAACGTCCCGCTCTTTCGGAAGCAGCAAACGACCGAGACCCTTTCGCGCTTTTTTTTTTTTTTTAATACGATTGTTTATGACAGTAAACCGAACAGCGTTGACGCCACGTGCCATGACGACCACCGCGAGGACGGCGGCGACACGACCGCCTGGCGGCATTTGTGGCAAACAAGTTTTGGCGGCGAAAACAAGCAACACCGCCTGCGCGCTAAAAGCGTCCGGCCTAGAAGCGTCCGGCCTAGAAGCGTCCGGCCTAAAAGCGTCCGGCCTAGAAGTGCACGCAAAAATGGGGCCGGTTCCCTTAGGACTGTAAGTCAAGCAAATCTACTATACTTCGTTTCACCTTATGTTGTACCGCAGCGAAGGCTAGAAGCGCGAGCTCATAGCGTTGGCAGCTGCTCTTAAGTCACGAGAGCTTGTGCCGCCGGGATGTGCCCCAGAGCAAGGAGCTCGCGCTTGTAGCCTTTCCTGTGGTACATCATAAGGTGAAACATAGTATAGACCTTTCCAATGTTTACAAAATCACAGTCCAGCGTGCGATCTTCACAGCCCAGCACATGCGTGTTCGTCGCTTCGGAAAGCGAGCAAAGCACGCGCCATACGCACGAACGCTCAAAATGGCACCTGCCACAAGCTCGGCACTGGCGGCTGTTTCACGCGCACACGGATGCCGCCGCCGCCGCCGTGTTTAAGGGGGATTCAACTGCTATTTATTTGTACCCTTTTCCTCATAGATGGCGCCGAATTTTTCCGGAACAAACGAGTTGCATGCTCGCAGCTGCGCATGCAGGTCGGGTGCTCGAGGTGGGCTCGGGCCACGGGCTGTTCGCCGCCGATCTCGAGCTAGATCTTCTTCGCTCTGCGTCCGCCGCTGCAGGAAGCGGCCAACAGGCGGCGCGAGATACGAGCCAGTACATACATAGATTACAGTGGCTTACAAAACATAGAATAAGCTCTGATTTCCTAATGAATTTAAGTTCCATCCACTTTCGAAATTATCGAAAGCCCAAGGTGCGGCGTTGTGGCCATTTGGACCACCACACTTAACACGCAAACGTTGTTTTGCAAGAAGAAAAAAAATAAATAAAGAGTTTAATTTAAAGCTAGAAAACAAAAAAAAAAAGAAATAATGTGGCAGTTTTGCACATCCTATGTCCTATATCGGCCTGCTCTTCGTCTGAATACTGGTTTGCAAACCCGCTTCCAGGAAGTGTGGAGTAAAGCCCATCCATCCTGGGAAAAGTGGCGCCAATCATGTTTGTGTAAATGCTCGAGACACGTGCCGCGCGCCACTTCTGGGAAGAACTATACTTCGTCTCACCTTAGCATGGACTATTGTTAGCCGCGCGTGCCAAAAGCCCGAGCTAGTTGCTTTGGATGAAGCCTCGGCGGCTGCACGAGCGCTCGTGCAGCGAGTGCTCCAGTCAAGGTAGTCGAAGCTAGCCGCTCGCGCTTGCACAGCCTTCGCAGTTAGTCCATGCTAAGGTGAGATGAAGTATAGTGCCACTAAATGAGCTGCGCTTAGAGTATCGGCACTCTGTTCCCCAACATTGTTGTGGGCGCCGACATTTTGGTGCTTGTGCAGAGTAGACGCAACTGCCGATCGTCATGATTCAAAAGTGCGACTTCCTCAGCTTTAGATTCGGTGTTAGGAAGCTCACATAATATTGCTTTGCTCTGTCGCGAACTGTTTAAACATTTGTGGAGGACGGAAAGGCGTTTCCTGTGATTTCAAATAAACCTTCAGATAACTAGCAACCATGATTTTAAGCCACAATATGAGCAAGTGTCGTTACCCTGAAGCGTAGCTTAACTCAGTGCTACGCTGTTCCACCATGATCTTCCCTAGTGCCACTAAATAAGCTACGCTTCAGGGTAACGACACTTGTCCATATTATGGCTTAAAATCATGGCTGCCAGTTATCTGAAAATTTATCTGAAATCACAGGAAAAAGGAAACGCTTTTACGTCCTCCACAAATGTTTAAACGCTTCGCGACAGAGCAAAGCAATATTACATGAGCTTCCTAACACCGAATCAAATGCTGAGGAAGTTGCATTTTTGAATCCTGACGATTGGCAGTTGCGTCTGCTCTGTGCAAGCACCAAGATGGCGGCGCCCATAGCAATATTGGGGAACAGAGTGCCGAACCTAAGCATAGCTCATTTAGTGGCGAGGTCCACGCTTCGGCGCGGCAAGGTTCATACTTCTGCACGTCCAGAAGTGCGGACCTCGTCGAAGAGGTCCACACTTCTGCGCGTCGGGTCAAAAGCAATAAAAAGCAACCGTTTCCCACCCATGAACCGTACTAAGGAGTTCTCTGTCCAAGGAAGTGGCTCGGCTCTACTACTCGTCCACAATCACGCGCCAAGTGCACAGCAGCTGACAACATTGGCAACGAATATGGCAAGAAAGGACTCTTTCCGTCTGTCTGCCTGTCAGCGAAAAAGAACCACTACACAAAGCCAAGTTGCACTCGAGTTATCCTCGTAAATTCCAAACGTGAAGGCGCTCCCGGCAAGTGCAGACTAAATTCATTTGATAAAATTCACGCTTACAAGTACCGCTAACCATTGTTGTAGAAACGCGCAAGACGCGAGCGAGGAGCGGGTGCTCCTCTGCTATTCGCTTCCAAGGGCCGCCCATTTCTGTACTGCGTCAGCAACTGCTTCCAAGAGCCGCTCGAGACATGGGCCTTGTGCACTTGCGCATTGACGCCACTTGCAAGACAAACGCAAACACATCGAAGGGCTTTAGTCCAGACAGATAAAAAGGGATCGGTAGCCAAGCGCAATAACGAAAAAAAAAAAAAGGATCGGTGGCCGAGTGGGCACACCTGCTCGGAGCACGTGGAGCGAAAGCTCGCGCTGTATAACCCAGGGATCCTGGGCTCAATCCCCACCCCTGCCCGTTTTGATCTGGATGAGCATCGTACCGGCGTGCTGTCGTCTATCACTATTGCGTGACGCACGTTAAAGACCCCAGGCTATCGGTTGTACTGCACTGGCTAAATTGCTCACCTACAGCTGGGAGACAAGTCGCCCGTTGAGGCAGACTATGTTCTAGGCTGTATCATATACACACACCCCAATGTGTCTCCAGACAAATAAGGTAGCACCGCTTCATTCCACCGTGACATAGTAAGATCACTGTTGAAAGAGGTGTTCATAACGGACAATAGCATAGTGAACTCCCGAGGTTATTTATGAAGACACTAAACTTATTTTGAGGTTCGTTTGATTTTGCCTAAAGTTAGAAAAGTGAAGAGAAAAAAAAAAAAAGAAACGTACGCCTCACCTTAGGTAGAAACGTATTTCCTACCTATTGATCGTCCGTTTGGTTTTCTTAATAGTCCGCAAAACGGGAAGTGTTAAATTTACAAAAAAAAAATTGTTTCGAGCGCCAAAACGCTAATGTCAAAATTTCATTTGCATCTCAGAGTAAGCACCTGTTTGTTGGTTAAGAAAATATATTGTAATTGTTCAAAATAATATAAATCATGATTATTTTTTTTTTGTTTTTCATAGCCACTAGCCACCAAACAAGGCCTACAGAGAATGAAAATATCTGAAATAATATTTCATATAATAAGTGTTGTTCGGAATAAGTATTTTAGCCTTCTTTGCAACTCATTGGATTATTTTTTTTTATTTCCAAATACATATTAGTTTAATGTGCGCTTTGCTTAGGGTGGAGACATCTGGCCATTTTGTTCCACACTTTTATTTATTTTATTTTTTTTTTGTCCAGAAGCGCGTGAAAGAGCGTGTCCCGGCACGCGTTTGTGGCGCTGACTGTGCTATGGCGACATTTTGTTTTCGTCGATTTCTTTGTATTTTACCCGTGAGTGCGTGCTATCGGCATCGGGTACTACAAAGGGTGGCATCACCCTAAGCAGAAGGACATTGAGGCAGCCTACATATTAGGATATCTCTGTTCAACCCTGCACGATCTCACCGCTCATTCACACTGGAAGCGAATCCGCGTTCATAAAGATCCAGTACAATTGCTCGAGCACTCGATGACATCAAGTGCACGTGCAATTATACTGGAGCTTTAAGGCCTGTTCACACATGCAGCGGAGCGCTACAAGCATAGCGCTAACCTCGCGCTAAGCGCGTGCTGACCGAAGCGTTCACCAGCTTTGTATCGCACCGCCAAAACTGTTGCTCGTGGCAAGCGATAAGTAGCTGACTGCACGTGAGGAGCGCTACATCAGCGCTTCGCTCCATGTGAGAACCGGCCCTTATACAACCGCGTTCGCAACCGCTTTGCGAACGCGGATCCGCTTCTATACCTGTTTTCACCTCAAGAAAAAAGTAAGTTTTGCGCATGTTTCCTACGCGGCGCGAAATAGTTCTTACGAGATTTGGTTGTCAGAGGAAAACGCGATGCTTTTGGCGTTTGGAACGTGTACGTCTTGATAAAATAACTTATATCTAATCTAATATTCACCTACATATGTCGTCATTATCCACATAAAGGGGGAAATTAGTAATGTTCCGCGAGGAGCCGGACTTGTTTTACTTCGGTTCTTGAGGTGAAAACAGGTATAGTGTGAATGAGCGGTTAGGGTGCTTACGAGCCACGCTTGTAGCGTATGCAAGCGTTTGACCACGCGCGCTAACATAGTACACACAAACAAAATAGAATAAACAAAAGTATCGCCTTCAGAGCCTTATCAGGCCTTTCGCTAGGAGTCTGCTGATGACTGGTTACACTTTTTTGCAACGTTCAAAATGTGCCCACCAACGGAGCCATGAATGGACCTTTTGTAGAAATACGCGGTGCGCATGCGCGGAGTATTTCATGCGCCTGGGTTCGAGAGTATCTAGTTCCAAATAATCCGCCATCTTGCATTTCTCGCCTTTGAGCGGTTTCGTTGTGTCGACCTCGGGGCGGAAGATTACACACGATGGGGACAAAGGTGAGCTTGGGGGAGCCGTTTCTAGGTCACATCGCCTCAATGGGTGAACAGGATGTAGCTGACGTTTTGGGTGTGGAACGGGTGGGAGAGGCCTTGGGCGCGCGTTGTTTTCCAGTCCCCTAGTCTCGAACCGATTCGCGTGTCTAGGTGGCAGCACATATTCGCCAAGAGGTCCATTGTAATTCTGTTGAGTCTATGTAGTATGTGTGATTTCTATGGTTTATACAGCGGTTAAGTTAGTCAGCTCTGAGAGCATCTGGTGTCTTCGTTGGAGATGAAAGACAGTGCAGTATACCGCTGCTTGTCTGACGACTTTAACGTACATCACGCAATAGTGATACATGACAGCACGCCGGTATGATGCTCATCCAGATTGAAAAGGGCAGAGGCGGGGGATTGAATCCGCGACCAGTGAGCTTTACTGCGTGAGCTTTCGCTACACGTGCTACCAATCCACGAGCAACGAGACATCGCGGTCGAATCGAGCTCGAGAGAGAAACAACAACAGCAACAGCAAGAAAATCTCCGGTTTGAGGCATTTAGTACTAGTGTCGCCATCTCGTTTAACAAGTTGGAAAGAAATTTAACAGGGTGATTTTATTTACACAAATACGCAAATACAACAATATATTGCTTTCTGGTCATGGTCTTAAAATTAAGATTAGAGGCACCCCTAGTACGTACGGCCAAGCATTTTGTCACGTTTGTCTTCTAAATAATTGTATTTTCAAAAATGCCTCAAAACGCGCTAAAAACAGTCAAAACGGTCATATTTCTGGATTTTATTAAAAATCTCCAGCGCTCTAAAAGAAAAATCCAAGGGCCGTACAACCTTCATTACATTATCATAAGTAACCTCCAAAAGAATGAATACTATCGTGCATTCCTGAAACTCAGGTTTGTGTAGCGAAATTTGCCCATTGAGTGACGAGCGGTTGAATCCCCCTTAAAGGGGCAATGCAACGATTTTTGTATTTTGCGCAAATACCGCTTAGAACGGATCCCTGACGTTAATGACCTGTGAAATACCCGTTCGTTTTTCACCACACGCAATCGAGGTCGCAGAAAAAAATAAAGAAAAACGAGCAGAGTTCACCCCCTCAACTCGCAGCCAGAACAAGCGGTCACGTGATCTGGAGCCGATTATATGCCGCCAATGTTGATCATAATCACGCGCTGGGGTTGGCAAGGCACAGGACACGCGCTGAGTTCCAGACATTGTTATGGTTCGGCTCTTGTCGTCATTGCAGCGATTGGACACAGGGCACTACCCGAATGCTTCTCGAGCTATCGATTATCACGAGCCCAAATCGAGTGTCCACGCAATGCTCGGGTCCAATCTATGAGCCACATTCAAATACCGTCACTGGGCGGTACTGCTACCGCCCGGCTACGTCATCAGGTTTTGCGAAGGAGAGACTGAATGAAAACACTCAGTTTCGGCCTCGAAATTACAGCGCAACAAAGGAGTTTCTTGGTCAGTGGCGTTGCGTGTGAGTATCCTTGAGTCCCACTAGTGCCAGTAAGCTCGTGTAAAGTGAAAAACATTCCAATTGAATATCGTTGCACCGCCCCTTTAAAGGGATACTGAAGCGAAACTTGAAATACACCTATCATGGTTAGAAATAGGTTTAATATGATCAATGATATCCATAATTCATAATCGCGCGTTTGTATTTTGAACGGATGGCTATATTTTTCACCCTGAGGGGCCCGATTGGGCGCGCGCTCGAAAATCAGCCATCGGAGAGCCCGATGCGTCTTGGGATATTCGGCGCATTTGTGACGTCACTTGTGCCAGACGGGAAAGGCTACGGTGGCTACGGCGTGAATGTTGTGGTTACGAGCGTTGCCACTTGGTGGCGCGTCGACGATTTACAACCTGTGACAACCTGGCCGTTTGAGATGTGCAAGGGCTGCACGCACGCTGCACCACGGCAAGTCGGCAACCACGGCAGCACTGACAAAACCAGCTCGGAGGCCGGATTCTCAAAGCGAACTTACGACGAAAAAAGTGCGTACGACAAACTTGAAAGAAAACCCGTATTCTCGAAACTAAATTGTCGTAACTTTTGCGCAGGTTACGACGACAGCTCCGAAGCTGTCTTACGCATTTTTTCCGATCAAAGCCGCATGGCCGACAGCGTCGCTCAGTTACATGGTCGCGACGACCAACGGACATTTTTTTTCTACGTGCTCTTCTCGCGCGTCCCGACTTCAACCAGCAAGAAAAAAGGAAGGAGTACTTGAAACAGACCGAACAGACCACGACGAACAAGAACGCTGGATCCACAAACACCCGAGAAGAGCTACAACGGCCAGGATTCCACCGACCAAGCGAGCTCGGACAGTAGGCCTAGAGCAACACCGACTCGACGCACCGTTGCTCCGGCGATCCTTGGCCAAGACCGTCTGCCCACGACCGGCTGGCCTGCTGAATGGAATATGGCCGCGCGACCCTTGTGGACCCTTCCCGGATGAATAGTTTGATCCCTGAACTAAATTTCAGAGGTCAATCTTTTCCCCTTGGCATCTCGATCTCTTTGTTTTCCGAGGCAGCGGGGACGAACGCTGTCGTCGAAAAGGGACTCTCATTGATTCTATCTCCTTGTTTTGTGTGATAGAGCTCAAATAAACGCCATACGGATTATCTTCGCAACACGGTATGTACACTTTGTTATTAGTATGCCATTTTTATTCTGACACGACGCTACGTCACTGTCGAGCTATAGCAGTTCGTGGGAGCTGCGCGATGTCGGTCCAACCTTTCTTTGCCGAGTGTCACGTCAGTATCGATTAGCAATCGTGAAAGATCGGTCCCGAAGCGCTTACCGAAACGCGGTCTAAAACAACGAATCCAGCACTTCGATCAAACGCGCGCGTCCGCTCCGAGTGTGAACAGGTATTTGCGTGGCTCTTGCTGACACTCTCGTAGTTGAAACGTGTCTTTTTTAACGTCGGCTCGCAACTCGCAGCAACTAATACCGGCCGTGCCAGAAGCGTGCTCGCGTGTTGTCGTGCATAGAGCCGCAACGAGAACGAGCTCACTGTGGCCAACTACGCTTAGGTTTCTCCGCCAAGGCTTTGCAAACGCGTTCAGGCCTAGGCTAATTCTGCCGGCACGCCGTATTTCCGCAGAACGGCGCTGCTCATATGCCACAAGTGATGTCACGAGAACTTCCCACCATCCACCAGATGAGAAGTTGAAATCGTTTAATTAGGTTTAAAATTAGTTCTCCTGTGTTTTACAGCGCGATATTGATATCTCCGAGGTGATGCCTGTCCCTAGCCCATATTTATGCAAAAATATGGGCGCTAAAATTTCGTTTCAGTACCCCTTTAAAGCGTCCTAAAAAGTGTCCTTGAGACCCTTGTTAGTGGTTATGGTGACTGGTCCTTAAGGGGGATTCAACCGCTATTTATTTGTACCCTTTTCCTCATAGATGGCGCAGAATTTTTCCGGAACAAACGAGTTGCACGTTCGCAGCTGCGCATGCAGGTCGGGCGCTCGAGGTGCATGGGGTCGTGCCACGGGCTGTTCGCCGCCGATCTCGAACTAGATATTTTTCGCTCTGCGTCCGCCACTGCAGGAAGGGGCCAACAGGCGGCGCGAGATACGAGCCAGTACATATTAGATTACAGTGGCTCGCAAAACGTCAAATAAGCTCTGATTTCCGAATGAATTCGAAGTTCCATCCACGTTCGAAATTATCGAAAGCACAAGGTGCGGCGTTGCGTCCATTTGGACCACCACATTTAACATACATGCAAACGTTGTTTTGCAAAAAAAAGAAATATATATATATATATATATATATATATATATATATATATATATATATATATATATATATATATATATATATATATATATATATATATTAGAACTTAATTTAAAGCTAGAAAACAAAAAAAAAAATAAAGAGGCAGTTTTGCACTTCCTATATGTCCTAAATCGGCCTGCTCTTCGTCTGAATACTGGTTTACAAACCCGCACCCAGGATGTGTGGTGTAAAGCCCATCTATCCTGAGAAAAGTGACGCCAATCAATTCTGGGGAAATGCTCGAGACACGTGCTGCGCGCCACTTCTGGGAAGAACTAGAGCCACAAATGAGCTGCGCTTAGAGTATCGGCACTCTGTTCCCCAACATTGTTGTGGGCGCCGACATATTGGTGCTTGTGCAGAGCAAATGCAACTGCTGATCGTCATGATTCTAATGTGCGACTTCCTCAGCATTAGATTCGCTGTTAGGAAGCTCATATAATATTGCTTTACTCTGTCGCGAACTGTTTAAACATTTGTGGAGGAAGGAAAAGCATTCCCTGTGATTTCAGCTCATGCTGAAATCACAGGGAATGTGATTTCACAGGAAGCTCATGCAAAGCTCATGCAGGGAATCACAGGAAGCTCATGCAATATTACATGAGCTTCCTAACACCGAATCAAAAGCCGAGGAAGTCGCACTTTTGAATCCTGACGATCGGCAGTTGCGTCTGCTCTGTACAAGCACCAAGATGGCGGCGCCCACAGCAATATTGGGGAACAGAGTGCCGACCCTGCATATAGCTCATTTAGTGGCGAGGTCCACACTTCTGCGCGCAAGGTCCACACTTCTGCACGTCCAGAGGTGTGAACCTCGTCGAAGAGGTCCACACTTCTGCGCGTCGAGTCAAAAGCAACAAGAAGCAACCGTTTCCCACCCCTGAACTGTACCCACGAGTTCTCTGTCCAAGCAAGTGGCGCGGCTCTACTACTCGTCCACAATCGAGCGCCAAGTGCACAGCAGCTGACAAGATTGGCAACGGGTATGGCAAGAAAGGACACTTTCCGTCTGTCTGCCTGTCAGCGAAAAAGAACCACTCAAATACACAAAGCCATGTTGCACTCGAGTTATCCTCGTAAATTCCATAAGTTGAAGGCGCCCCCGGCAAGTGCAGACTAAATTCATTTGATTAAACTGACGCTTGCAAGTACCGCTAAACCATTGTTGTGAAACGCGCAAGACACGTGCGAGGAGCGGGTGCTCCGCTGCCATTCGCTTCCAAGGGCCGCTCATTTCAGTATTGCGTCGACAACTGCTTCCAAGGGCCGCTCGAGACACGAGTCTCGTGCACTGGCGCATTTGACGCCACTTGCAAGACAAACGCAAACACATCGGAGGGCTTTAAGGTACATTTATACTCCAACGTAACGTCGTCGGGCGCCGCGTAGCGCAGCGCGCGCAGGTACTTATTGGTTGCAGATATCGAGTTCCTGGTTGCCGGCCAATAAAAGGCGCGCGTTCTGCGCTACGCTGCGTTCAGTGCGCTCAACGTCGGAGTATAAACAGCCCTTTAGTCCAGACAGATAAAGAGGGATCGGTGGCCAAGTGCAATGACGAAAAAAAAAAGGGCCGGTGGCCGAGTGGGCTAGAGCCACAGAGCACACCAGCTCGGAGCACGTGGAGCGAAAGCTCGCGCTGTATAACCCAGCGATCCTGGTTTAAATCCCCACCCCTGCCCGTTTCGATCTGGATGAGCATCGTACCGGCGCGCGGTCGTGTATCACTATTGCGTGATGCACGTGCTACCGGTTGGACCTCTTGGCGAATATGTGCTGCCACCTAGACACGCGAATCGGTTCGAGACTAGGTGACTGGAAAACAACGCGCGCCCAAGGCCTCTCCCACCCGTTCCACACCCAAAACGTCAGCTACATCCTGTTCACCCATTGAGGCGATGTGACCGAGATACGGCTCCCCCAAGCTCACCTTTGTCCACATCGTGCGTAATCTTCCGCCCCGAGGTCGACACAACGAAACCGCTCAAAGGCGAGAAATGCAAGATGGCGGATTGTTTGGAACTAGATACTCTCGAACCCAGGCGCATGAAATACTCCGCGCATGCGCACCGCGTATTTCTACAAAAGGTCCATTGCTCACCTACAGCTGGGAGACGAGTCGCCCGTTGAGGCAGACTATGTTCTAGGCTGTATAAACATACACACACCCCAATTTGTTTCCAGACAGATAAGGTAGCACCGCTTCATTCCACCGTGACATAGTAAGATCACTGTTGAAAGAGGTGTTCATAACGGACAATAGCATGTTGAACTCCCGAGGTTATTTATGAAGACACTAAAGTTATTTTGAGGTTCATTTGATTTTCGCTAAAAATTATAAAGGTGAAGAGAAAAAAAAAAAAAGAATCGTACGCCTCACCTTATGTAGAAACGTATTTTCTACCTATTGATGGCCCGTTTGGTTTTCTTAGTAATCCTCAATACGGGAAGTGTTAAATTTACAAAAAAAGAATTGTTTCGAGCGCCAAAACGCAAACGTCAAAATTCCATATGCATCTCAGAGTAAGCACCTGTTTGTTGGTTAAGAAAATATATTGTAATTGTTCAAAATAATAGAAATCATGATTCTTTTTTTGGGGTTGTTTTTCATATCCACTAGTCACCAAACAAGGTCTACAGAGAATGAAAATATCTCAAATAATGTTTCATATAATGAGTGTCGTTCGGAATAAGAATTTTAGCTTTCTTTGCAACTCATTCAACTGTTTTTTTATTATTTCTAAATACATATTATAGGGTGCCTTAATGTACGCTTTGCTTAGGGTGGAGACATCTGGCCATTTTGTCCCACACTTCTATTTTTCTTCTTTTTTTTTTTGTTCAGAAGCGCGTGAAAGAGCGTGTCCCGGCACGCGTTTGTGGCGCTGACAGTGCTATGGTGACATTTTGTTTTCGTCGATTTCTTTGTATTTTCCCCGTGAGCGCGTGCTGTCGGCCTCGGGTACTACAAAGGGTGGCATCACCCGAAGCATATGACATTGAGGCACCATATCTCTGTTCAACCAATACCACCTAGAATACAAGGCCTGCGCATGACGTTTCGTTAGTAGATCCCCGACCCGCCCCAAGCGGCAAACAGGCTGAAGCTTGACGAGAGTATGGGCCGCGTCGCAACTACGTCGCATTCACCTGCGGCCACAGCTGTGTGCGTGACTGCTGAGCGCGAGCTGATTGCGAGCTTCCAGTTCATTTGCAACGCGCACGCGAACACTCCCTCGGCCACAAGCGCGAGCTAGCACGCGCTCCTTGCTTTGAGACGAGCATTTCTAGCGCGCGCGCTCGTTCTGCGGAAGAACGCTTCAAAGCAGCGACCCGGAGTATAAACAGCGCCCTCGAAAATGGCGTCCAGTGCCAGCGTCCAGCGTCCAGCGAAGGGCTTTGCAGCCCTTCGCACAGCAGTAAGGCATTTTCACTCATGCATTTGACGCTCCTCGTGAACGTCTAACTTCATCGTATACGCTATAGCAACAGACACACGGCGTGAGCATCTGTTTCATTATCTGCAGCTACACAAACCACTGAAGCAGGCCATGGAGCAGACGATGTCGGAGATGATGTAGCAGACGACGGTGCTCATCCGGGTTACCTAGGGGGCGCTGAGGGGATCTACTAGTGATGACGTTTAGAGGAGGAAACGCGCAGGCCTTGTGTTCTAGGTGGTATTGGTTCAACCCTGCACGATCTTAGGGTGCTTACGAGCCACGCTTGTAGCGTATGCAAGCGTTTGACCACGCGCGCTAACATAGCGCACACAAAAAAATCGAATCAATAAAAGTATCGCCTTCAGAGCCTTATCAGGTCTTTCGCTATGAGTCTGCTGATGACTAGTTATACCTTTTTGCAACGTTCAAAATGTGCCGACCAACGGAGCCATCAATTGCAATTCTGTTGTGTCTATGTTTATACAGTGGGCAGTTAGTCAGCTCTGAGGGCATCTGGTGTCTTCGTTGGAGATGAAAGAGAGTGCAGTATACCGCTGCTTGTCTGACGATTTTAAAGGGACCATGAAGGCAATTTAATTTTTTTTTTTTTAAAAGAAGGTGTTTTCGGAAGCGTTGGGGTCCTGGCATATGCCACACAATTTTTTCTAGAACTTTGTGACTCTTATTTCTGTACCTGCAAATAAATCTGCGAAACCGAAACAAACATTCAGATTTCTTCCCTTTTTCGCCTCTGGAAAGAGAAGTGACGTCAGGGAGCACTGTCGGCATCGGTAGGATTTAGTGCACACTCAGTGTGGTTCCCGTGGTTCGCTATAGTGCACGGCGGTCTGTGAAGAAAACCTGGAAGAAATGGGCGACAACGCCGCGCTCGCAAACGAGTTTGAGCTCCCGTTCAGCGACCTCACGCCGACTGAACGGGAGATGCTGGTAAGGACGCAGAACTCTGGATTGGCGCTTTACGAAGGCACCCCAGACCTACCACCAGCTCCTCGGTCGCCGCCTGAGAGCGACTCCGGCTGACGTGAAGGTGCTGCTTAAAGTCTTCTGGCCGGAAATGCAACGAACAAATCCTGACACCGCTGTCTACAGCTCTACGCAAGACGACGGCGCGCAACCAAATGCTGCGCATTGCTGCATCGGTCGGCAGTTTATGCAAACTAACGTCGCCCGATCGACCACACGTCTTTAGCCGACCTTTCGCGCAACCTACTACTGCACATAAACGCGGCATGATTGGTGAGACACCAGTTCGCAAAGCGAACACGAGACGACGCACGAAACCAGAACCAAAAGTCCGCCGCCCACGGCGCTCGTACCTTTTTCTTTTTTTTCCATGGTTGCTCGATGCTTGTTACGCGCCCGAGGTAGCAGTGCGGGATGCGTTCAACCAGTGACAAACGGAGGGATCGCTTCAGATTATGCTTTTATACACGGTATGAAACCTATTAATTCCCAAGCACAACTTTAAAAGATTATCTAACGTTCAAATGAACTTTTTTCATCACATCTCACCACCAAAATCGAAACCAAGAGCGCGTCTATCGTTTGAACCAATCGCCAGACGAGGAGCCCGTTGTCGTCACGCTTCAACGGCGCACTTTAGTTCACCTTTCTGCCGCCGCCTCAGCAGGGGCGGATCCAGACCTCCATTTTAGGGGGGGGGGGGGGGCGGTTCCTCGGTGTAAAACGGGGGGGGGGGGGGGGGGGAGGTGTTTATATTTTTTGTGGAGTTATCGTTTTTACTAAACTCTGATAACATAATATAGATCTTGAGAGCTTTTGTATCGGTTTACCTGTCGGGGATGAACTCTTTGAATTAAAACCTTTCGGGTGACCACGCTAGAGGTAAGTGTCTAGAAAATTGTGGTGCCACTATCCTTTCTGAACACCATAACGCAAGGAATTTTGTAGTTCATAGGAAACGGGATTACTCCATTCGCGTGGCAGCGCGCTAGAAATAGAAAAAGAAGTTTAACTACTGGGGATGAATGTTTGGTGCTATAGCGGCTGTGTAACTTGATGGCTCAGATATCCCCGGCGGGGCTACAACTTTTGGGCTCCTTTTGCTTGAATATTTATATATTCTCGTTACACCCGCAGAGCATGTACGGACAGCCAACCTTTGCCAACTATACGGAGGAAGCTCATGCAGCTAATGACAATGCGAAAAACGTTTTAATCTAAAATTCGGCTGTTCTTTGAGATTAATCTTGGCATAGTAGTTAGAACTTTATATTCAGTGCCAAAATGCAGAACGTGGTTTTAAAACATACTTTTCATTGTCGCCGGTTGCTTCAATAAAGCGAGTACGTTGCAAACAAGCGACAAAAATGGCCCGGCGGCTTCGACGCTGCTCGCGGCGTCAAAACACTGTTGACGCAGCGAGCGAAACGAACGCTGCCAGGCAAGTTCGTCGGTTGTTCGCCGTATATTTGGAATATCCAGAGCGCAGCACGTGCGGCATTGCCAACCCAAACTCGTGTTTTCACGTGTTCTGGATGAAACTCGAGAGAACGAAAGCGAATAATTGTTGAATATCTTTGAAAGCATGTTGCAGTTCGGCAACTATAACTTTTAAACTGAGACAAGACCTTAAACCAGCAATGGATCCTTCCAAATTATATTCAATTGCACTTCGTCTGGATATGTTTTGTATGAAATGAACACTCACTTGTTTTTGGGTAGTTAGCTCATTCGTCAGGGTCGAGAGGACAGGTGCAAAGATATGATGGGGCAGAGCGGTTGTCCGGTCGGCGAATCTCAACTGGGCTAAAGGCCGATCACGACTGCAGCATGGATGTTTGGGAGTCGGTGTTCACTCGAACGGGCACAGGCACTGTCTATTTAATTTATGTATAGTCGCATCTTTGAAAGGGCTCGTTTTCCCCAAGTCTCTAGGTAGGGAATTCGAAGCCGCAGTTGCAAACCAGCAAGCCCCGCCTCTGTTCCGTTCGACACACACATATTCGCTCCCGCAAAGCCGTGCGAAAGCTCTGCCGTCAATCCACAGAAGCCGCGTTTAACTCGAAAAGTAAAGACGGCGCCAAGGGGAGACAAGGGGTAGCGGGCGCCTTTCCTAAGATATGTCCCGCCACCCTAAGTTGAAACGCATTGTATACAAATAAATGCCTACGGCGTCGGCTTGAGGACCCCGTGTAAGCAGCCTCCAGCCTTTAGAGTGCTCGTACCGTTTATCTTTCTTTTATTAGCTTCCCGCCACGAGAAGTCGTACCGCAGGCAGTATGAAGCCCATTAGAGGAAACATCTCCCCCTTCTGGCGCTCGTCGGCTTCTTTCTGTATTCCGCGCTGCGGCGCTGATCCTCAGTGAGGGATGGAGGCGAGGACGAAAGCGGGCTTATGTTTAACCCAAGGTCGTGGGGAAGTCCGGAGCGTCTTCAGGAGAAGCCCAGACCCAGACTACACTGTACCCAGAGCATTTGCTTCCTCTCTCAGTTGAGAAGAAAAGCAATTGGTCACCTGGTTGTACAAGCTGCATCCCCCCCCCCCCCCCCCCCCTGGAACGTCTCCTCCTTTTACGTCCCCTCCGCACTTCCCTTGGCAATGAGCACACCGTGCCAATAAGATACCTTTAGTGAGCCCGTGGGCGACAGCATCTCAAAGCAAGCCAAAAAAGACATGCCAAAAGACAAGCCCAGAACCACGAAAAAACCATCAAACGAAAAGTGATGAAAAGGCGGCCGCTAGAGAGGAAGGATAATCCGCTGTGTATAGGATCGCACCCTTGAGGAAGGCTGCTTGGCGTCTGCGTTTGGGAGCTTTCAGGGCACAAATGTTTCGCAGACAACCTCCAAAGAGAGAGAGGGAGACAGAGAGAGAGGGAGAGAGAAAGGGGACTAGATATGTTGAAGGTATTTTCCCCCCGTGCTCGACGTGCTGGCCTTGTTTGGAAGTGTGCCTGCAGTCGAGGACCCTGATATTTGGTGCGCCTCCCCACTGTCTCTCCACTTCGAAACTCCTGGCGCCGTCCCTGTCGGGAAGACGTACCGTGACCCTGACGGAGATTAACCCCACTTTGGAAGCGCCCAGCAGGCGCGTCCACCCACCGCTGTTTTCATCTTTTGTCCCTCGCGTCGATTGCTTACGTTTTTTCTTTGAGCTGATGAAGAACCCTGGGGGGGGGGGGGGTTGCCTGGCGAGGCGTTTGGGGGGGGGCGATCGCCCCCACCGCCCCCCCCTTGGATCCGCCACTGCGCCTCAGTGGGGTCTCAGGCATCGTTCCCGGCGCTATTATTACCGCGCCTGTTTGCTCGATTGGTGCGGCACCCAAACTTCTGTTCGGGCTAGAGCCACTAAATGAGTGACACTAGTTCGGGCTAGAACTTGGTCAACAGTATCTGAGACGTGCCTGACATCCATTTCAATCGTCGAATAAAACTTCGAAACTGCCTTCATGGTCCCTTTAACGTGCATCGCGCAATATGTGATACATAACAGCACGCCGGTACGATGCTCATCCAGATTGAAAAGGGCAGAGGCGGTGGATTGAATCCACGATCAGTAAGCTTTACAGCGTGAGCTTTCGCTACACGTGCTACCGATCCACGAGCAACAAGACATCGCCGTCGAATTCGAGCTCGAGAGAAAAACAACAGCAACAGCAAGAAAATCTCCGATTTGAGGCATTTAGTACTAGTGTCGCCATCTCGTTTGACAAGTTGGAAATAAAATTAACAGGGTGATTTTATTTACACAAATACGCAAATACAGCAATATTTTGCTTTCTCGTCATGGTCTTAAAATTAAGATTAGAGGCACCCCTAGTACGTACGGCCAAGCGTTTTGTCACGTTTGTCCTCTAAATAATTGTATTTTAAAAAATGCCTCAAAACGCGCTAAAAACACGCAAAACGGTCATATTTTTGGATTTTCTTAAAAATCTCCAGCACTCTAAAAGAAAAATCCAAGGGCCGTACAACCTTCATTACGTTATCATAAGTAGCCTCCAAAAGAATGAATACTATCGTGCATTCCTGAAACTCAGGTTTGTGTAGCGAAATTTGCCCATTGAGTGACGAGCGGTTGAATCCCCCTTAAAAGTCTGCCAACACTTCGTTTATTTTTTTAATCTTGTTTTTATGAAGACATTTTTCGCCATATGAGACATGCCGCGCCTTGAGAGCGTTCACCACGTGCAGATCCCCACACTATTCGCGGCTCCAGCGAACTAAAGAGGGCGCGCTGGTCAGGCAAGATGGCGGACGAAAGAAGGTCGTTTTCTTCGTTCAGCACGCGGTCCACCATAAATTTCTTGCAATGTTGCGTAAAATCGGTGTTATATATGAAAGCAAACCAATTTTTCGATGGTAAAACCGTTCTTCTAGTCAGTGCGCAGGAAGGATACGGCGGAAGTATTAAAAACATTGGGGAGTTTTTGTAGACCGCTTTTTCAACTCCGCTAGTCCCTCCGCAACGAAGAAGCCGCTATCACGCCTGCGCGCCCATGGCTTTGACTGTAGAGTTCCGGGTACCATAGCGGGTTGCGGAGAGCGTTGCGGGACGGCGAAAACGATCTACGAAAGCTCCCTATTACTGGGAGCGATGTTTGTTTCTATGCTGCCAACGAGAACCAAGCAGCGATAACAGACGACAGAGTCGAAACGACCTCTTCTCTTGAGCTTCTCGGCGTTGCAGCTACGTAGCGTCGATTTCGCTGGAGTCGCCAATTGGCGGCGAGATGTTTTGGTTGCGCCACATCGCGGGCACCCTCCTGTGACGCAGCTGGTAGGATGAGAGCAGCTATACCTGTTTTCACCTCAAGAACCGTAGTAAAAAAAGTCCGGCTCCTCGCGGAGCATTACTAATTTCCCTCTTTAGCTTGATAATTAAGATATATGTAGATGAATGTTAGATTACATATATGCTATTTTACCAAGACGTAAGCGTTTCGAACGCTAAAAGCGTCGCGTTTTCCCCTGACAACCAAATCTCGTAAGAACTACTTCGCGCCGCGTATGAACAATGCGCGAAACTTGTTTTTTTCTTGAGGTGAAAACGGGTATAGACGACGCGCTATGTCAAAGCACGGAGTGGTTATGTTAGTTCGCATCTATGCCAAATAAAAACAACTTCTTATTAACAAAAAAAATTCATATAACGTTTTTGTGAGTGATTTTTCTCATTATCAACAGCACCTCAAAGTTGATTTTTATATTAGAAAATCTTTAAAATGATCAAAAACAAGCCTCGAGCTTCACATTACAGCTTGCGCGGCGTGCGTCAGGGCTATTCACAACCTCTCTGATTCTTGTTTTCTTGGGTCTGTGGAGGCTGCTGTAGAAAAAGGTTTTGCAACCACCAGAGTAAATGACGTGCTGTCTTCTCACCTGTACACGCGCGCACAGTTGTGTTGTAAAGCGCCGCACAATGGTTTTAGCTACAGTGAGCTTGCCGATACCGACGCTTCTATCCAATTTAGGTCTTCCCGCATTCAAATACGTGGCAAAGAAGTTTGTCACACGGCCACCTTTGCTCGAAAGAGAAGCATACATTTTCTTAAATTTTAGGCCATGCATGGCCCGGCGAATTCAGGCGATCGACTAATTTATTATATATACTATTTTTATTAAGAATTGTTTACAAATTTAAAATCTCTCTCTGAGAAGCGCATCACGCATTATGCGCATTTGGGTCCCCAGAAGTTAAAATACAAACGCTAGTAATTTATAGCAGCTGTCTTTCTCATTTCTTGGTACGCTGAAGTGTCACCGACTTACTAGATTCAAGACTTCGATCGAAAGAGGGTCTCTCACGCTTCGCGTCGACCTGGTGAAGAAGCAGGGATTTAGTTGAAATGACTCCTGAAGCCAGCCCCCGCTTCTTCCTTCCAATTATTTTGAGGAAATGTTCGTTTACTGCTTTACAAAATTTAAAAAAAAGACGAATGAACTCGGAACTATATTAAGATACTAGCATTCACAGAGCACGTTGGAATCAATAGGATACACAGAGTTTCTTTCACTGCAGTTTTTACTACACACGCGAAAGGTTCTCAAATTTCGCTTCCCTGTTTTGTCATTTGATGAGACATTCCTTTTTTAGTTTTATTTTGTCCAAATCATATTAAAAAAATAGACCCTAATCGCCGTGGCAGAAGTTTTACTGGGATAAAGCGTTGCATATATTCTATTTTCATCATTCAGTTTTTTTGTACTGGGGTAGAGAACAGCACTCCACACTCCCAGTGCTTCGAGACCTCAGGGTTTTAGTTAGCACCACTACGCGTGCCACGGTTTCAAACTTTGTAAAATGTCCTACTACAAATATCACTTCACCAAATAAACACAACGCGTGAAACAGGCTTCGCCGAACTCTAAGAAAAGCCCGTGCGTCTACTTTCACGCACAACACTTGGAGAGCTAATCACCGCCACTTACGAAGGCAGCTCAGCGAATGAGGATGCCGAAACATATGAAAAAACGCAGTCTGAGTTGTGACATTAAGCAATCCAAGCGTGACGTTTTGCTTTGAACATATGTTTCGGCATCGTCATTCGCTGAGCTGCCTCCGTAAGTTGCAGTGATTGGTTCTCCGAGTGTTGTGCGGGAAGATAGACGCACGGGCATTTTTTAGGGTGCGCGCGTTACCCAAACAGCACACGAAGCGAGCTGACGAGACGAAGCATCCAATATCCGCGCGGTCTGTCCCAGTCTGTCCCACAAACGATAATGATGATAGCTAGAGAAGCGCTCTCTGTAGTTCGCACCGTAGAGTTGTTGACCCCGTAAGTGACTACGTCACAACATGGCGTCTGAGTCCAAACAAACCTTTCCATGAGACATTGCTATGGACTAATGCATGGAGGCTCCACATGAGGCTAGATTTTTGCTTACAAGTAAATAAATAATTTTTTGTAAGCAACCTAAATTCTTGATATCTAATTATGAAGATGTTCTTGTCGTCTTAGTGTCGCATGGCAACGATGAAAGCCATTTCTGAAGTATTGCGCTCCGCTTTGCTTTGGTAGCAGACGACACGATATATTTGCTGGCCTCTGTTGCAGCGGGCGTCTTCATTGAATTGCGTCGGTAAATGAACGACAAAAACAAGTGTATCGCCATGGCCGTACAGGCCTCCGCAATGTGCGTTTTTTTCTGTGAAGAACCCAGCCTAGTTCACAGGGATGAAAATGCCGTAAAATCAAACCACGTCATGCAGATCACTGCAGTTACGACGACGACCTGAAGTGCATTACATTACCGGCGTAGTGAAGGCCAACATGAGAAACAAATCGTACGTCGTCGAGGTAAGTCGTTTGTTATTATTATTATTATTGAGGTTGTCAGGTTATTAACGAATTGCATGTCTATCGCGATTCCGCAGTATTTTGCTTTTTCCCCCCCTTGGTATACATCAAATTCCGTGGATGTGCTCTTTTGGGAAAGATCTCCATCGAACCCGCGATGCAAGTACAATCTGTAATAAACTCACCTTATGTTTTTTATCCAGTTCTTTCGCGCTTCGGGGTCTTGCGGAAATCTGAAGAATCTGCAAGAGTCTTTCTCCACGCGATGGTTACAACCAGGTACGAAGCACCCTCCCATAGCGCGAGTCCGCAAACAAAATTTGGGATCTCAACCGATCGCCTGAAGTGCTTTTCTCACGGGTGCAATGCGATTTTTTGTGGACGATCATCTCGATCGACGCCCGGACTTTCGATAAACCATATTTTGCATCGCACCCCACTATAGATTCTTATAAATGTCTGACACTCATCATATTTCAAACAAATGCAATATCAGAATATCGTCTTTATTCACACGATTCAGACGCCGGCGCCGGCTTGGCCGGCGGGCGTGGGGGCAGACGGCATACTACTTGCATTCGTCGTCTGCTGCAGGCATCTTGAGGACCGGAAGTTGCAGTCGTAAATATTTCAGAAACAGGCGATTGCCGGCACACTTCTATCGAAACATATATGACATTCAAGCTTTCTATATCTGGGATTTTTAGAAGTTTAAACCCTACTTCTGATTTTTGAACGGTCGGCTTTTCGTAGCGAAACCTAGTCACATAAATTTGTCCATAACAACGACCCTAGCAACGGTTTGTTTGGACCCATGACGTCACACTTACGGAGGCAATTATAATGTACGCTAGAGGTTCAACTGGCGCTAGTGTCTATGCGACTTCCGGGAGGAAAATTGAAGCAGACAGCAACCAGTCTACTTTTGCGGTGCTCCTGTGCATTCCTGTGGGAAAACGCGCGTGAATTTTCTCTCTTCGCCGGAAAATAAGATGAATAAGTTTTGTTATTTCAGTTGTACCGGATATTATGTACCTTTATTGATATTTTGAAAGTGTAATTGCTTTAGTTACAGCATTTTTCTTTACCACTGAACGATGTTCAACTTCGCTGTATTTCAGGCCCAAACCTCTGTACAATGGCAGGTATGTAAAAACGAGCGACGATTCTAAGCAAAATAACGATCGAAAAGAGTGTAGAGTGTGTTCAAGGTTCGCTGTCATTCTGATGGCGCTTATATATTGCTAATGTGCCCGTCTTCTCATTGTATGAAAATGACTCCGTCGTGCGCATCTTTACGATCGGTTAAAAAACTTTCGAATGCAAAAAATAAAGTACGTGGGCTACAAAAGGTGTGTCTTATTATTATTTTATATGTCGGGCAGTTTTTATCGGGCACCTGTTCTTTGGCTTCTCTTTATTTGCTAAGATTTGAAGCGGGCGGGAGATGCTTTGAACCCAGAACATGCATCTCTGCACATATTCACGAGCAGAAAGAATAAAGCAGTCCTTATTTAATGAAAATCGAACTATATTACGTGGCTTTCAATTTATTTTGATCGCCTGCATGCACAAGGAGTTACTTATCCAGTGTTACTGCGTAGTTCTTGCCGTCTCTCTTGATTTTCCAGATGTCCTTTGTTCATTTGGCACGTATATCCCCCATGCTAGAAAGTGCTGACGCTGTGTTCGCGCTAACAGTGTCCGACAGTGTACATAAATACACGTACGAAGTGGTTTTAGCACCGTTTTTCGTGCCACGAATTTAAAATAAAAACGCAGTAACTGACCAATTATTTTGTCTGCATGACTGAGAAATGTTCCAATGTGCCTAGTACGAATTATTCGTGATATTTGTTCTTATAATCGAGCGCAGAGAGAAAATGCACTCGCTTTTTCCCATAGAAATGCATTACCGGAAGTCAATTTCTGACTGCTTGCTGTCTGCTTCAATTTGCAGCCGCGCACTAGCGCCAGTTGAACCTTTAGCGTGCATTATAATAACTCTATGGTTCGCACACGCCGCCAATCCCCGATGAGCGAGAGGAGAGGGGGAGGGAAAGGGCGGGGGGGGGGAGGGGTCAGAAGTGAACGAGTAGCTGCATTACTATGGTGCCTGGGGCGCGTCTTTGACTGGTGTGTTTAGCGTCCTTGCTGCCCATACATCAAAAGTGGTTCCGAAGTGGTAACAGATGACGTCACAGAAGCCCAAGTGTCATGCTGTTGCATGTCGCGATCCTGGCGGTTGGTCGTAGAAATGCCAACGAGAGACTGCGAGTAGCACACCCAAACGCGAGTGTCGCTGTCGTCACGGCGTCCCTAAAGCCCGTCCCAGCTTCTGGCTGCTGAAGCTTCCGCGGACTGCCACACTGGATGGCGACCTGCGGCAGAACAGGCATCTGCCACATACACCAGAGTTGTTGGGACGCCGCCAGGATCGTGACTGGCGACAGCATGACACTTCTATGACGTCATCAGGCGGAAAATCGAGGGTGCACTTTTTTGGACGTGGTAAACACCAGTTGGAGACGCGTTCCAGGCACCATAGCTTTACACTCTAAATAGGATTACTTTGTTTTTAACTTTCCACTTTCAGAATAATGACTCGACGAAGCTTAAGGAAAATAAATTTGTCATTAGGACATACATACGTTTGTGGGAGGGGACGCCAACATTTCGCTCAAAATAATTTATTTCGCGTTCGAAATTTACCATTTGTATGAATCTAATATCATCTCGCTCGGTTGCACGTTTGAAGCCAAGAATCACGCAAGACAGCGTCGACCGTGCCTCGAAGGCAGCTTTATTGCTTCCAATGACTTATCTACAATTCCTTCCTGTATGCAACAAACGCAGTTCGATGAAAAACCAAGATACATCAATTTACATTACACCCGATATAATAACGTGACGACATCTACGAATAATCCTAAAATGTCATCAAAGTGGTAATGCAAGCATGGATTGCTCGGGCGCAATGCATGACACTTGAGAGCGCGGCTCTAGAGTAATAAATTCGCAAACACACAGCGATGAATCGCTAGCATTCGTATTCGTTCCCTATAGCTCCGGTTTGTAACTCCAGTTACTAAAATAATAAATAAAATGACTGCGTCAATTTAGCTCAGATATATTTTACACAGTAAGTACAATAACAGGTTACAGATGAGGTTATAACAGAACGATGCGCTAAGTATGAGCACCTACATGGGTTTGCCTAAACACGAGACGGGTATATTACCGTGACATTGTTGATGAGGAACTAGGAGTTCTAAACTCGTTCATATATACAGCGTACCCCAAATAAAAATATTATAATCTTGAATACACGCGAAACAAAAACTCACCGGCGATGTGGAACTTTCCCTTAAAACGGTATCTTCAAGTTACGGTCTCAAATTCCAAGTAGATATAGTTAGTATATATTTAAAAAAAAAGAGAGATACCTGATTGTCATTCGCCAAACAACTCTGTGACCACACCCCATTCACACGGGCAGCATAAAGGTACCTTTAACACAGCTCCCTCAATAGGCGAATCAGCCCGCGCTCTTGGGTCGCGAACACACGCCACGCGCTGAGGATCGTGAATTGATTCGCCGCAGAGAATAAAGGTTCCTTAGCTAAAGATACCTTTATCATCGTGTGAATGGGGTATCTGGTTACAGTTCTACACTATGCAGAGTTCCGCAAAAGATATGGACTACCTAAATAAAAAATAAGATCAGCGGTTTGTACGACACTTCAGCTTGTAACTCGGAAGCACGTGGGGCGAAAACGAATGCTGAGGACTCGGACATCCAGAGTGTAATTGGCATTCTTGCCGGCTTAGATATATGGTGACGATCATTGTCCCCGTGTATATTCATGCAACTATTTCACTGTAGGATGCACGTTAAAAACCTTCCGTATAAAGCCGGAGTCACACTGCACATACGTCATGCAAAAGACAGTCTGCAAACACGAGTCATCACAATATCCGTGGCTCGAATGCCGCGTGCCAAGTTTTCTCCTTGAACCCATTGCCATGCGGCATTCGAAGCAGGGATCTCGCGGTGACTCGCGCTCGAATCTGTATGCAGGCTGTCTTTTGTATGGTGTATAAGCAGTGTGATCCCGGCTTTAGTAGTCGTGCAGGCACTTGCCTCTACATACAGCGGACTCCCAAGTCGCAAAATGTTATTACGTACTAGCTTCTCTCTAACTTCGCAGAACGATCTTACATTTGTCATTTAGTGAACCCCCAAAACAGCAAATGGCTTTAAATAGGGGAATTGGTGGCCGAGTGGGCTAGCGCACTCTAGCTCGGAGAGTGGGCTAGCACACACAAGCTATTGGCCCAGACGTGGGTAACATGGGCAGTGTAAATATTTTTTTTCTCCGTCTTTCTCGGAGCACGTGGAGCGAAAGCTCGTGCTGCAGAACTAAGATATCCTGGTTTCAGGCTCCACTCCTGCCCGCCTCAATCTGGATGAGCATAGTACCGGCGTGCGGTCGTGGATCACTACTGCGTGGTGCACGTTCAAGACCTCAGGCTAGTGGCTGTACTGCACTGGCTAAATTTCTCGTCTACAGCTGAGACACCAGACGCCCATTGGGGTTGACTAACTTTCGGCTCTATAAACATGCACGCAACATTTTTATTATTATTAGCCACTCTAATTTTCCCGTAGGGCACGTGTTAATTTTGTATGAAATCTCTGCCAACTCAGTACCTGCTTGTCCATAATATAAATGCTACAACTATGACCTGTCAGGAAATACCAGCATAACCTCCGTCACTGCCGATGCTAGCCCTTCCCGGATGCAATCTTAGACTATAGTCGGTGAGAGGTCAAGAACAAAGTGGAACCTCCCCCCCCCCCCCCCTTTCTACTTCAGCGGAGCGAGCGGTGGAGAGGAGGCGACCTCCTCTCCACCGTTTCTTCCGCTGAAGTGGAAAGAGGTGGGAGGAGCTTCCACTTGGTTCTTGACCTGTCACCGACTATAGGTGCACCTTCTGTAAAACGACTAGCCTGCACTGCTTTGATCAGATTAAAACTCGAATACGTTCCTTCTATATGTTCTTTATGGCATATATACAACAGTATACCAAACTAGAAAGGGAGAAGAGGAGGGCGCGCGGGGACGTCTGAACGCCGATCTCTGATTGGAATGATTAATGGGTAGACGCCGAGACAGCTAGCCTTTGCGGCCTCCCAATCAGAACTCGACGATTCCAAGGTGATGTAGCCCTGTATGCTGCGGGAGCTCGTATCTTCGTCTCGCGTCTGATACACGCGGGTTCTCATGTAAAGGAGACGCCAGAAGGAGCCACACGCCCGCGTACGTAGCGCTGACAGCGTTGGAGTACTGCGGAAGCTATGGTAGCTTCGAGAACGCCGAGAGACTCCTGTGCGCTGCCATTTTGAGCGGAGCTGGCTCCCCCTAACGTTTACGCCAAGATGGGTGCGCTAGGGATGCGTCATTGAGGTGTGTGGCTGTGAAAAAAAACAGGAAAGGCAGTAGCGACGACGACGATCATTCGAGTATATTACGTCCAATTCCATCAAAAACAATATTATTGAAAAAAGGAAAAAGAGTTGGAGGTGAATTCTAGGTTATTTTTGTCCCGTAAATTTGAATATGAGACACATTTGACCCAAACTTATAAATACACACGAAACAAAAAAAAAAAAAAAAAAAAAAAAAAAACGAAAAAATAAATTTGCGAGGTGTGACGTCATGCCCAGAGGTTTCAACTGGCTTGCGCTTTTCGCGGAAGGGGCGGAAATGTCGACATCTCTGTATAATACGCCAGCATTCTCTCCTCCCGCTGAACGCGCCGGGAAGGCTTGGCGCATCAATCTCAAATATAATTTTGATTATTCGTGGTCCTAAAAGCAAAATAAAGACGAGTTGAGGGTCCTTTTTTTTTCTTCTCAAATACAGAACCGCTTTAGTTTCCCTTTACTTGTCTCGTACCGAATGTTTGCATATATCTGACACTGGCCATATTGTTTTAATAAATGACTAATAAATCTGCCGCAGCTATTAACCTTTTTCTCTCTCACAGCCAACTCACATTGCGTATATAATCTGAATGTTGTTGTTGGGTTGATATTTTTATTATTTTAAGGTATACATTCCACTTTCTCGTATAACACCCGTATAAGCAGAAAAAAAAAGAGACAGGTGATGAAGAAAAGTAAACGGCTCAATTGAGTTGTTATACGAAAAAAAATTCCATGGGCACAGTTCGAGCGAACTTACAGGGTAGAGCACGAAGCTTTGATAATTGTGCTTTTGTAGTGTTTATAATCGCGCTAGAACCACACATTTTCTCGCGCTCGTTACTGCTTAGAAACATTCTAGAACGATCTCTCTCTCTCTCTCTCTCTCTCTCTCTCTCACACACACAGACACACACAGACACACACACACACACACACACACACACACACACACACACACACACACACACACACACACACACACACACGCACACGCACGCACGCACGCACGCACGCACGCACACGCACACACACGCACGCACACACGCACGCACGCACGCACACACACACACACGCACACACACACACAAACACACACACACACACACACACACACGCACGCACAAATAAGTTGGATTGGATTGGATACTTATTCACGAGTGTTACACCAGTGGGAGGGGGGGGGGGGGGGGAAGGGGGGAGTAACTCGTTCTTGAAATGATATCTCATGATCTGCGCCTCAGAAGGGCGACTTGACGATATACGGTACGCCACTAACCTGCAGGGTCTCGTGCACTACACGCAGGGTATCGACTACACGAATGCACGTCACTACTCTACGACCGCCGACATCACGACCGACGAGGGTGAAAACAGAACCGATCATCTCCGGGTCTGGAGATCCAACTTTCTCGACTGTGGCATTCGACGCTTACTCGCCCCAGTGCGGCCATGTTTATGTTTTTACGAAAAGAGGAAACCGCCAACAAGTTATTCATTCAATTCATTTTTTTTTTGACGGTGGTTGGAAAAAAAAAAAAAAAAAAAAAAAAAAAACCAAACAGACGCGGTGTTTGTTGCAGACACGATGAGAGGATTATCTGCGGTTCACGCCTCGGGCATATGTTCAAACCACGTTTGCTTTATACATATATCTACGCTTCGAACATATATTGGCGAGACAGTTTTTGTACGGCCGTCATACAAGGAATTCGAAGCACGCCTCGGACATTGCCTGCAGGCTGTCTTTATGGATTAGCAGTGCGGTCGCGGCTTGAGTATCCTCATTAAAAACCGACTGAGTCAGCACGATTCTTCGCCCAATTTTGTCCTAGAGACATTTGGGACCTTCGAAATGTCTATCAAGTATGGTGACCGCGGGGTACTATAGAATAACATTCGCCGATCAGACGAGATCGCTCAAAAGCAAGCACCGATTCGATTGCTCAGACAACGCGCGCGACTATAACGTTGTTAAACTCAACACGCATACTATATGTAGAGACACAGTAAGTCACTTTGCGTCTGTTGATCACGTGCACCGCATTCCACGTGTTGAGTCCACCGCGAAACGTTGCAACTCCCTGCGGGAGGCCCGCAAATGCGTCTTCAGAGGCCGAACCTCGACGAGACGGGGTCCGAAGCCGCGGCGGTGGCGGTGGCAGCCGCGGGCAGGACCCCAGAGCCGACCTGTCCAGGCTTGAAGTAGCAGGCACCGCAGAAGGGCTGCATGGCGCCCGAGCCCGGGGTCCCGTGCGGTGCCGGGACTCCTCCGCCGGAGCACAGCGAGCCCAGTCCGCTGGCCAGGGCTAAGCATCTGTAGGGGTCGGCGACAATTAGATCGCCGGGTTTGGGAACGCCCGTGGCACGCTAGAGTAACTCTAAATAGCACACTAGAGTTCCTTTACACGCTCCCTAAGGACCACACAGATCGAATTCACATGACGGATCTTCCGGCTCAAAGTCCCGCCGAAAGCTGCCAAGTTGTTAAACTTTCGCACTGTTTTTTTTTTTTGTTTAATGCGCGGAGGCAGTGTTTTTTTTTTTTTTTTGATTAATTGGGTCAACCGGAGTGGTCGGGAACACAAAAGTGTATCGACTGATACTCGATTTTCGTACATTCCGGTTTTGATTCAGACTTGAGACGAGCCGGCGATGGAGATATCCACCTGTCGGCGACCAAAATGCCCCCGGATGTCGCTAGGACGACACCGAAAGGCAGACAAAGCGGAGTAAGCGTGGGTTTATGCGGCCCAAACACGTTCCCGGTTGTACTTAGTGAGTTCCATCGTTCACGGATTCACTCGCCTTGTGAGTTTCACCGACGCTAGGAAAATTAAACGTGTCTCGATCATTCTGATAAACCTAGAACGTGCCGTGCGTGAATTTTGTGTGCGTCGTGATTTGTTATGCTTGGTTACGAGGACCTTTGGCTGGTTTCAGACGTGTTGCACAGACAACAGCTCGCGGGTGCCCTTCAGGTCTATCAGAAAGAGCGAAACAAGTTTAAATAGATGCTGGAGTGGAGTGTGTAATGAGGAGTATGCTCTAATGAGAACGTTCGATGAATTCCGCTTCTTCCGAGGTTGCGTGCAGTGCCTCGAGTTACTAGTGATTGGATCGCAAGAAGACCCCTGTGGAAGCTGAAGTGGCCGCGAGAGAATTTGGAAATTTATCTAACGCCCCTCGAACAAATTTTCACTTAGCGTTTCTTTCAAGTGCCGAGCGTGCAAACGCGCAAAACACGTGCATGCTGGAGAGAGTGCATTTCAACGCTGCTCAGCCATTTATACTCCCAAAAGTCGCGCAGGCGAGGCTTCGTTAGCGCATTTGACGCTACTTGGAAGACATACACAGTCGTGTCAAGGAGCCTTAGGCTTATCGCGCCTGAAGCCATAACGCCATTCGCCCGCTGAGTCAGCGTTACTAGATTAGAGTCAGTTACGAAACTGCTATGGACGTTAACACTAACTCTCAGCAGAGGCACCGACTCCATTGTTAGCCATTTTTGCCACGGCATACTAATAGTTTAGCACCACGAATAGAATGAACTACATATTAAAAATGGCGGCTGTTTTGAAAGAACAGCACAACAGAAAGAGTGTTAACTGCGCACTCCAATTTTGTAAACAAAAAAATATATTTTTTTTTAAATCGTTTTTTGTTTTTCCTGTTCCTGTCAGTCCTTCATCTCATAAATCCATTATGCTCCTTATCGCTCTACGTCATCTGAAGGCCAAAATATTCAATCGCACTCGCTCGTTTGGACGAGCGGGTCCGAAACATGGCGTCCAAGAGGTCGCGTGACCGGCGACTCATTTCCGCTCGTATTTTGTCACAATAGGGGGCTTTCCGACCACTTAGTTTTTCGTCTAATACATTCGTAACACATCTGATGGGAACGCGCCATCTAGTTTATCAATCAGCACGCAGGCACTATATCTGGTTCGGGTCATGATGTCATTTAACCGGCCACTGAAACGGCACAGTCATCAGGTGCATTCTTATACACTTGAAAGAACACTTATAATAATTAGAGAACGACGTTTTTGTTATTTTTACTTTAAAACCGCAACTAAGATAAAACTAAGCGGAAAAAAAAACACACAATGTTTCGTTCCATTTATCCCACCTAAAGCAATCACGGTGTACATTTCAAATGAATGCACAATCTGGCCCAGGCAGCACGCCAGATAACCGCCTAACTTGGCACCAGTTTGACAATCCTAGGTGTCTTAACTTGTGCCTAATACAGTGATGTGATTGGTCAGAACCATTTTGAAGCACCTTTAGGAGCAGCCAGAAGTCTATTTGGGAGCAGCAGAAATAACTTTTGGAGCGTGAGCACGCATTTCGTTTTCCATCATTTCAGTGCAAATAATATGTTAAAATGCACGTGTCGTCCTGACCAACTGAAAGACACTGTTGTCTACTTTCAGTTCCCACTTCTGCGTAACCTTTTGTTGGCATTAATTGCACGACAGCTTTGATTCCCTCGAACACAGAACAGGCTGCTTAGTTGTGCGGAAAAGCGCCCAACAGAGCAAGAAGATGCGGATTGATGAAGGACAGTATGAGCTGCAGTGCATAGTTACTTTCAATAAAGAATCAAGGGTAAGAGAAATAGTATATTCCACCGACATAATGTTAAAATATAAAAATGTAGAGCAACCCAGATATACGTTTAGTCACAATTTTAGAGGTCTGATAAAACTGCCATTTTTATTCAGACATGATTCAGGAAACAGAGTATCTGTATTTGATCATGAAACCCAAAAACATATATGTAGAACTTTATATGTATATATATATATATATACGGTGAGAAGGTTCAACGGGACGGTTGGACGTGAAACGAAAGTCGAGGAGTTCCAGGAAAGGTCTTTACTTTACAAACGTTTCAAGCGGGGACCGCTTTTCTTCAGGGTGGGATGGTGTGGCAAATGTCCCATATATATATATATATATATATATATATATATATATAATCGTTTATTTTCACTCCAAAGGAGTGTGGAGAGCAGAGAAAACATCTGCAGTTGCAGCTTGACAGGCCCCTGCCCCCAACACTTGACATTGAGCACAGTATAAAATTCAACCTAAATAATCACTCAAAGCATAACAAAAAAAAGCGTCATGCGAATGGTAAATATGACTTCTTAAAAACACTCCCTACTAACTTGTTCAGGTTGTTCCCAAACCTCCACTCACGGCTCCAGCTGATTTAGTTTTAATTTACTGTCTTCATTGTGCCATCAAAGATATATAGAAACCTGGACTAAAAAGATGACACAGAGAATAAACCTTTAAAACAGTCCATACCAATATTTTAGCAATACTCAAGTATGCTTGCTAAATCTCGAATTTGAAAAACCTATCCTCAGAACATTGCAGCCTATGCTTTAGTAGATCGTATTCTTCGGAAAGTGGGCGTAGCCGGCTCGTGCTCAATCCATGCTTCAAAGTGACGGCACGAGTGCGCGCCAGCAGAGCGTAGGTCCAGAATACCGCCTACTAAAAGTTCCTAATAGCTACAGCTTCATTCAGAAATCGTGTCACTTCCCGCTTCGGAACAGCGCTTTGCCCTTAGCACGCGGGTGCGTTGCGGCGAAACAAGATACGCAAAATCGTATATGTCCATTTTGCGGTTGTCGTTTCAGTGCGGTACATCATTGCGTGGTGAGCAGCACACTCAACAAAGCAAGCTATCCTGTCGGAACAGACCACGCATACGAGAAATACGGGGAAGCTTCCAAGTACTCTCAGTGTTTGGTAAAAAAAAAAAAAAAGAATCAAATAGTACATTATTTGACGCGATAATCAAAAGTTTTGAAACTTCGCACAAGCCTACCCTAAAAATCTGGTCGTCTAGCGGCTCTAGCCTGATCTATTATATTTTAAGTTTCAATTAAGTGATGTGATTGTGACTTTTGGCGCAATGTTGGCGCAAATTCCTCGAAGTTTGGCAAAATGTAGCAGGATGTACCATGGTAATCATTTTGGCGCAGTTTGGCGCAAATGGCGCAGCAATCACATCACCACCTAATACGGGATTGCATCAAGGGGTCAGCCAGTGGCAAATTACTTTTCTTTGGCTTCACTATGCATTTTCATCGGTTCGCCACATAATTGACAAAGTGCTCAAACAGAGCCAAAGATTGACCGAACAATCAGCAGTGATTCTTGCACTTGCTTGGATATTTAGGCATAAAGATGCCAGATGACTGCTAAACCACCACGCAGTGAAGCCTGACTTTAGCACTTGATGGCGATTTAGGTCCAATATACCCAGACTCAGGCCGAAAAAGGTCAAGTTCGGGTCCTTCGGGCTTTTCAAGGCCCTAAATACCCCCCCCCCACCCCCCCCCCCCCCCGCCCCCCCCCGCCCTCAAAAAAAAAAAAAGCAAATTGTTTTGCAATTGTGTTGCTACGTGAAACGTTCTTGGTTTAGCGCTAGTAACCTCCAGGCATTCGTTCTCGAGCTGTATTTCCAGCTCTCCCCCCTCCTCTCCACCCTATTGACACATTCACCTACTGACTTTCCCCGTCGGGTCGGTCTTTGTCCACAGAGTATGGGGAATGACGGGCTGCGGCCGCTCACATGTACGTTGTCCGCTAAATTTAGCCAGAAAACTGCATTTGTGTGTAGGTCACGTGACATCAAGCCACGTGACGCCATTATTCCCGCTATATTTAGCGGGGAAATTCGCGGCCGGTCACGTGTCAAATTTCCCGCTAAATGTAGAGGGAAAACTGAAATAAGTGTAGGTCACGTGACGTCAAGCCATGTAACGTCATTTTCCCCGCTAGATTTAGCGGGAAATTTCGCGGTTACGCTTTTTGTGGCTTCACTTCATCTGGAAAACGTATCCTAAAAACGTTTTACGTAAAAAAAAAAAACTGGCTTAAAGAGTTTTGCCACAGGTGAAGGGGGAGAGGGGGGGGGGGTTGGGTATCTTGCTATACATACCCAACGATTTCGTCAATTCCAGGGAGTTAATCCAAGAGGTAATTAATCCTGAAGAACGTGGACATACAACCCCTGTGGCACAGCAACATGCTCCACTTTCTAACGCAAGAAATCTGATTATCAACACACCCAGACCGCCGGAACACACAGACACACACACAAAAAAAAAAAAAAAGAAATCGAGGGATGTAAGTAAAAAGTTTATAATTTGCGAGTGAGAAAAACTTCGAGACCAAGAATAGCACAGCGCACATGCAAGGTCCCGCGAGTGTATGTGCTGCCCTCAATTGCGGGATTTTCCTTCACTACGATTAACCCTGCTGCACCGACTCGTTCGCTCCCTGACATTCAGTACATTCGTCTTTAAGTTTCCCTTGTGGAGTTGCCTCTTTTTTTTTTTCCCGCGTACTTGCAGCCTGGCAGCCTTTTTTGTTCTAGAAACTGTCAAATGTCAAGTTAATTGTATGGCATGCTTAACGGATGGGAAGTCGGGCCTCTCAATCTCGGTTGTAGAAAAAAAATTTCAGGTACGGTAGTGGCTCCTAGTTTGAAGTCACTGAAGGGTTGTGATTAGACGCTTTCAGACCGGAAGGAGTTACACGCGAGTTTGCCGCGCGAGCTTCGTACTCAACGTGCGGCTAAGTTGGGGTACGTTAATCAAAGACGACCTGCGGCTGGGAGGGGGGAAGAGAAGGATCCCCCTTTCCCTACGGCCTCGTGCAAGTAAGCTAAATATGTCCCACTGAGCAACCCTTTTATACCCGTTGTCGTTTATTTTGTTCACCGAAGTTTGTACAAAAGAAGCTAAATCTTTTCCCGTTAACGAAGAGACAGAGAAAGGAAAAAATTCGACCCATTGTATTAACTTCCCAAACGCACGTAAATATACTCACGAATTTGTCGCTCCATCGCTATTAATAGCCTTAATTGCTTGAAAATTTCAGAACGAAGGTTCGTGTTTATAGTGAGTTTACCTAACGGGATAAGAAGAAATGAAGAACTAAAAGTGGCCAGCTTCCCTCGTTTAATGAATTTTATTTATTTATTTATGCATTTATAGTTAATGATTAAAATCTTCTCCGCAACTATTTTGACAAAAAATAACTCTATGAAATCGTTTTTTTTTTTATTCTCAGAACAAAACTATATTTTCAGCAATGTGGATTACTTTAAAAAAAATCGCCTGAAATGAAGATTTTTAAGGGGCCACCACATGGATGCTTGAACAATCTTACCTATGCCTGTTTGAAAGTTTTTATAAATTGCGTGCCAACTAGCAATGCACCTACCTGCAGGGACGTCGGAAAGCAGGGTGGCGATCACCCCACGTTTTAGTAAACACTTTAGACGGTACTGCCTACTGGTTATCACAACTGAAATGTCGATTTTGTGGTGTTTCCGGGTCTTCGAATATGTCTCAGCATGTCATCAAAGCATATTAAACCCTATTCTCGGAAACCTGCAGGAACCCTGACGCCCAGGAGACTATATACACTGGTCGACGAAAGCAGTATGACCGGCCCCTATACTGCGTGAATAAGCGCGCCTAACTGACGCGCTATCCGGTTTACCTACCACCTGCAGATGTGGTTGGTAGTTAACAGCTGCGGGCGTGCAGAGGGATTACTTTGTAAACTGTGTTAGGTGAAAAGGTACCATTGTTTCTGAGAACCCTCTGAATCGGACCTAATTTGATATGAGAGTCCGCAGAAGACGACCTTTGCAGCTGTTTTGCAAGCCAAAGGTGACGGTATTAGTTAGGTGGTCATGTGCTTTGACTGATCAGTGCATACGCTCTAGCTCGATGTCATAGCTCATCTTGGTTCGATCAAACCAACCCACAATTATAACGCAGGAAGCAACGAAGCTACGCTATACCATCGGGAAGAAACACGACGCGAATGGACGATAAACCGCCCCGAGGGGGTTACTCTCGGCGTCCCCCTGCGGCGTTCGCAGTACGCGATCCAGCGCGTCAATCTGTCCACGTTTCGTTTCCCGACTTCCGACGAGGGGAAATTGGGCAGGGCCCCCGTCGCTCAATATTCATTGTCTCATAACCATTACAAGCCCGGGCAGGGCAGGTGCTCGGCCGGGCCGCTGAATTATTGAGCGGGCGCAGTTCAAACACGACGCCGTGCTGCCGGGCCGCCACAAATCCGGCTCGTTTCGCGAATCATCCCACACTTCTTGTTGCCGCCGACGGTGTCGCCACCGCCCGGAGTGTCGTGGCCGTTACCCTCCCCCTCCCCCCCCCCCCCCCCCCCCCCCACGCACACACGCACTTTTCGACTCGTTGACCGCTCCCATCAATCTTGGCTTGTCTCCGTTTCATCTTCAGTACGAGCAAAGCGAAAAAGCTATAGTTGCACACAAACACAAACGCGCAGGCTAAAAACGTCACGACGCATTTTTCGCACTTGATTAGATAAGTTGACAAACACACGCATTTAAACACGGAAAAATGAAATTATAGACGCTTTACAGCAGCTGTGCATGGGCGCCGCCATAACTGACCTTCAGTTTTTGTTCCCTCTTGTTCCCGCTTGACTTCATCATTTCCACAGCAGGACAGGTTATTGCCATTTTAAGTGTTACTGTGTCCTTCCCCCCAGCATAGGCCGTTGTGGAGACTCGTCAACGCCCGCTTCAGTGGCTCGGCATCTCGGTAAGACAAGAGAAGGGCGGCTATGGCGGCTCAATCTGGCGCGTGTGTAAAGCGTCTATATCTAGCACTTTCCGAGAAACTCGATTGGCTCCGTTGGATCGTAGCGTTAGTAGCGCTCGGTCTTGAGATAAAACAAAAGTGGTATACACGGGTTTCTTAATTTTTTTTTTTTTAAATTTTGTTTTAATGTTTTAGGTACTGACAAGACAAGAAGCTCGGGGTGTCTTTTTTGGATGCCTGACCTTCAGCATGCGCTGGTTGCCTTCCGTCTTGCATTGGCTGCGAGTACACGCCCGAAGTTCGCCGTGCTTCTAGCGCAGGGGTTGCGGTGACGTCAGAATGCCGATCTCTAATTGGCTCTGATTGAAAGGATAGTGGGTAGACCTTAATGCTAGCTGCATGGCTCGCTGCTTTGAGGCCTGCCCACTAGCTTTTAAATCAGAGCCAATCAGAGCTCGGAGTTCTGACGTACCCGCAACCCCAGCACAAGAAGCAGACGAACTTGCGCTCCGCATAGGGAGCTCGCGCTGAAGGCGGGACGACTGAACGACTTCCCTGCTGTTCCTAAGCCGCCATAAGAGGAAACAAAATGGTTGAATTTTTGCCTCCTCTTGTTCCGTTCATTTCACTTCATCATTGCCGCAGCAGGGCAGGTTGCTGCCACTTTAGATTCTACCGTGTCCTTCTCCCCAGCCTAGGTCTTTGTGGAGGCTCGTCCGCCCGCGTCAGTCTCGGTAAGACAAGAGAAGGTCAGTAATGGCGGCTCTTAGCTGGCGCGTGTGTAAAGTGTCTATATATCTTTCCTTTACTAACGTGCACCCCTTCTAAGACTAAGTAAATAAAATTTTCAGTTTTGAGCTCATTTTTGGTTGACGAGATAAGGCTATTTTAGGTATGTATAGCATGTATGGGCGTGAGCTTAAGTTCATACGAAATTGGCGAAAGAATCAGGCGAAGAGGCTAACAGCTTGCAGTCGGCGACAAGGGAAGGTGCAAGAGAACAGACCGCGGAAATTGTACACCTGCTTCGCATGATCTTGTGGGTCACAATTAGAGACTGAATCCTTCCAGAGTCCCCGTAATTCGCCACGTTCGTTTCAGAACAATGTCGCCCTGCTGCAATAAGTGGCTTCGAAATGGCGGTCCGGCGTAATCGAATCGTATCGGCGAGGACATAAACCGGAAGCTTCTGATCTCCTGTGGACGAACGTACCGGAATTTTTTAACAGCCAGCGCCGGCAACGGCCCGACGGCGCGATCAGAGTGAGAGCCCACGGTTATACCCTGTCTCGTTGTAACTTAGCAAAGGGTGAACGCCACGCCCTAAATTACCTTCTGACGGCTTCGATATGCGCTACGTATACGAGCGCAACTTACACACACGTAGCAGCACGACGCAGCGAAAAGTCTGACACCTCTTCGCAGTAAAAGCGCACTCCGGCGATACGTAGTCACGTGCTTCACTCCGTTGTTCAGATTGGTCCGCAGGGGCCTTCCGCCGTACTGGCATGGTATGCGCCAACGGCTTCCGGGCCTACGCAGCATTTCTTGCTTCGGGCACTATAGCCTATAGCTAAGCGACGCAACCAAAGTAATGCAAAGAGCAAGTCGTCTGCTTCTTGCGCGGGAGTTGCGGTGATATCAGAACGACGCCGAGTTCTCATTGACTATCGATTGAAAGGAGAGAGAGTAGACCTCAATGCTAAATTCCCACCATTCTTTTTTTCAATCAGCCAATAAGAGCTCGGCGTTCTGACATTATCGCAAACCTTGCGCAAGAAGCAGACGGACTTGCGCTCCGCCTAGCTCACGTTTGAACAATACAGCCTCCACTTCCAGGCATACCCAATGTTTCTTGCTTCAGTCGCTATTGATAGCGCCAAACCCAACAGCATTGCAGGTTGGCTGTTGCAGACTACATAAACCCCTTTCGGAAGTCACGTGTCGATTATTAGAGGTCGGAACCACTGCACAATGGCGGAACAACTGACATCGTAGAACGTGCAAGTCATCCCATAAGATAGCGAACGTAGGAGCTCGGAAACAGCGTGGAAAGTACAACGTCACTGCACTCGCCACATTTTTCTGTGGGTGTTTTTGACTTCTCATCCAACCAAACGCATCGAGTCTGCCATGAAGGTGCGGTTTTAGTCCGCCATTGTACAGGGATTCCGCAGCTACCAACAGAGGGCAGTCTTTCGAAAGGGGTCTATTACGGCAATTTTATACACAAAACCCGAGCGAAAACAAACACGCCTATATCGCAGCGGTAAAAGCTCGAAATACGGCCGGCGTCCGCAAGGGAGCTTGCGGCACCTCTCATGACTCCTAGGGGCAGGAGAGGTATAACTTCTCTCGCGGACGCCAATCGCACCTCTGAATGTTCGCTGCTTGGTGTCGTCTCTATGTGAAAAGGGTCCGCAGACTTGTTTTCTTCTTCCGGCGTTTATGTGGCCGACATCGGACAACAATAAAGCTCGATTAACTCTATACGCTCCAGTCAAACATTCAGTGGCTCCAGGCTATACTGTCACAAAACCACGCGATAGGCGCTATTACAACACCACCTAAAGGCTTGCGTCTCTTCCCCCCCCCCCTTCCCTGGCCACACTCACCCACTCCATTAAAAGATTGAATACGCAAACAAAACGAGGACAACAAACACACAAAAACGACAGGACAGGCGCTAACTCTCAACTAATTGTATTAGAAACTATCGTCACTTGAATACACACTCTCATTTTCCCAACTTGCTTCACGACCAATCACCACCCTTACAAGCAGCCATAAAAAAAAAAAAATAAGGAGATAAAAGGGAGTTTTTGTAGACCGCGTCTTCCCCTTTGCTAAGCCCTCCGCAACGAAGAAGCCGCTACTGTGCCTGCGTGCCGATTACCTTGGCTGTAGAGTTCCAGGTATCATAGTTGGTTGCGGAGAGCTTTGCGGGACGGCGAAAACCATCTACGAAAACTCCCTAAAGAGAAGGCGCGCTAACGCATTTGTTATCTGTCTCTTTGATATAAAACGTCTCTATAATCTCTCTTTCCATTTTATATATTGCTTTGTTCAAAATCATTGTTGCTTCCAAAACAAGTTTACAGCCAGCGCTTCTCCTACAGTGGTCTGCAAGATGTGCCCCCCCCCCCCCCCCCCCCCCCCCCGCGTTGGTGCGCACAAGAGTGACTATGCTCTCGTGCTCCATCGTTAAAACAGAGGTCAGTTTGTCCGATGTAAACTTTCCCACAAGTTAGCGGTATTTCGTATACGACATTGGTGGCACATTCAGTTAGAACCAGTGTTGGAGGTAACGCGTTACTAGTAACGACGTTACTGGTAACGCGTTACATTTCTCGCTAACGCAGTAACGTACTCGTTAGTATTCTGAATGACTAACGAGTAAAGTATTTTCGTTACTTTTTACAGTATCGACTATCGAATTACGTTACTCGTTAGTCGTTACTTTTGACCAAAGCTGGTGAAATACATTAGGTATTTGGAAAAGGTCACGACGCCTGATCTAATGTTTAGAATAACAATCTTGTGCATAAAACTGGAGACGTTAGGCGAACTAAATTTAGGTCACTAAGCTCAATGGAGGATCTAGCTTCTCTGCTCTGCTTATCAGTCCATCTATTCACCCACCCATCTCAAAAGCCTGCACAAGCTTATCGCTGCACGGAACCAGCATCCGTCACTTAAAAAAAAACATTTCTCACCAAAAGAGACATCCGTTAAAGGCGACATTATCTCGCTTCTCGAAGGCGAAACAAACCTTCTGCTACCAGCTAATTCCGTTCGTCCACCCTTTTTTATTTTTATAGAGTCACCACTCACAAGGCTTGAACGAACGACTGCGTTACAGCCCACTCCCCTCCCTCCTTTTCCCCCTCTGCTTTGTGCAGCAGAGGTGGACAGCGGGGGGGGGGGGGGGGGGGGGGAGAGTGAGACATCCGTTTAAAACAGTGGACAACTAGTGGCGAAGCGATTTGCTCGTTCCTCTAGTTACAAAAAAAAAAAACAAAAAAAAACTTTTGTGGAATATTTTACCCTCGCTGTCCCCCTCGCTGCCTGAAAGTTCCTGACCCACTTTTGTACACAAAAGAATCTTTCGCTTGATTAGTCTTTACTTCACTAAGGTCATAATAAAAAGATTTAAAAAAGTTTTAAACCTGGAAAGAAAACTTAGAAACACGAAACCTTTTATTTATCTTTTTTTTCACAGAAAAACTAAGAGCTACTGCTGGTAAGAGGCAGCAAGTGATTATAACCAGTGTGCTGGTAACCGGTGTCCTGTTCCACATAGTGAAGTAAATCAGTCTCTGGTAATAGTATGAACCGGACTGTTACTAAAACTGGCGTAAAGATGAGGGGTGTTGGTTGGCTGGTTGTGTTCCAGCAGTCCCCGTTCGCATGCCGTAGTTTATAAAAGCCGATTGACTACCATCTGCGACTCATTGTACGTGTGAGATGAACACGAACAACGAAACTCCGTCGCTATGGCCAGGATTGAAGGAAATATATCAACTAAAGGAGACGGAATCAGATAATTTACAGTTTCAACGCCTACTCTGCATGCCGAAAATTAAGCTGCTTCGCGCATCAAAGACGTCTAGTTCTAACTTAAAAAAGCACATCAATGTGAGTACGTTTCTCGATTATAATTTCTCCTCAGCCCGCTTTTCACAATGTTCACAGATCACGGGTATTTTTTAGAACTCTCTGATGTTTCACTCACCTCGTTGCTTTATGCCAGTGCTAGTGCTCCCAGAACTTCTTAATAAGTTCATTAACGCATTCCGGAAACATGTCGACCATGGTCATAATCTAATATATTAAGCAGGTGGGCTAATATTGAATACTTTTTTCTTTCACGAGACCGATGGCATGTTTGTAAGCGAACACATCTCTGACAAACATTTGTACTCGAACACAAAAGTAACGTAAAAGTAACGTTCGTTATTTTTGAAAAGTAACGGTAACGGTGTCTCGTTACGTTTATAAAGGAGTAACGTAGCTGAATAACGCGTTAATTTTTACCAAACTAACGAGTAACGCTATTTCGTTACTTTTTTTCGGTAACGGGCACAACACTGGTTAGAACAGAGTGCTTTTTTCTGCCGTGTCATCATCGGACAGATTTGAGAGTTTTCAAAGGGCCCAGAACACAACGTTCCCATTAAATCTGATGGCTATTTTTTTATGTTGTGGGATACTTTATGCCAGCACGGAATCACGTGTACTTGTCTTTTATCTTGCCTGGCGGCACCTTTGTTAGTTCTTTTTAATTTTTGAAGAAGGCTCTCACAGCAGCTCGAAATTGGGTTAGGGGGTACCCTATGTTTTCGAACCTTTTTACTTGCTGTGCAAAACTGGTTGTCATCTGGTGTTTACAACTTTTTACGAGAACCGCCTGAAAAGTTTGGAATCTGCACTTTTGAAAGATACAAGGTTTCTCTTAGAACGTGTTTTATACCAAAAAGACAGATGACAAATGCGTTTGCGCGCCTTCTCTTTATATGATTAAAAAAAAAGTGACTTATCTGGATGGCTGCTTGTAACAGTGGTGATTAGTTGTGAGGCAAGTCGGGCAAATGAGTGTGTGTAGTGACGAATGTTTCTAATAAAATCAGTTGAGATTTAGCGCTTGTCCTGTCATCTTTGTGTCTCTATTGTTCTCGTTTTGTTCGCGCTTCTAACATTTTAATTCAGTATGGACCAACTCGCCCAAACCCAAGTTTTAATGCAACACACTCCCCAAGCGTCATCTCTAGGGGATCTGGCCCCTAGGGGGTATGGCCGGGTGTCCCCATCGTACCTGTACTGCTGGTCGAGCTGTGCCTTCTCGATGCGCTTGTCCTTGGCCCTCCTGTTCTGGAACCAGATCTTGATCTGGGTCTCGGTGAGCTCCAGGCTCTCTGCAAGCTCGAACCTGCGCGGCCGGCTGATGTACTCGCTCCGCTGGTACTCCAGCTCCAGCCTCAGCGTCTGCTCGCTCGTGAACGTTGTTCGCTGGCGACGTTGCCGCCCGTCCTTCCGACGACGCCTCTGGACTGCGTGCACGTAAAGACGCTCAGATTAGACGGACTCGCCCACAAAAACTAATTTCTATCGAATGGCCATGCCTCGTAAAAAACAAGTGCTTCCAAAAACGCCCAAAAAGGAGGGAGAGAAAAAATTTGCATATTTCTTCTCGCCATCCATCAGCGTCGACCGCTGTGGCGCATGGTTGTTGTGAAAGGCTGCTCGTGGTAGAGAACCGCGGAATCACAGGTTTAATCCCCGCCTCTTTCGGGTTCGATATTGTACCGGCGTGCGGTCGTGTAACCCGACAGAGCTAATAAAATATACGCTAGAGGTTCAACTGGGGGCGCTAGTGTGCGGTTTCAAATTGCACCAGACAGCAGCCAGTCTGAAATTGATCTCCGGTAATGCAATTCTATGAAAAAAATGAAAGACATTTACAATCCCCTGTACGCCGAATTAGAGCGCAGCTCATGAGGAGGAGGACGGGAAAGGTATGGAGAGGAGGGTATGCCCCTCCTCCTCATCGGTACCCTCCCCTCCTCCTCTCCTGCTCGCCTCCCATTTAGGAGAAAATTTCCCGCTAAATTTAACGGGGAGTTTTTTTCCTCTAAATTTAGCCGGGAAATTGTTCCACTAAATTTAGCGGGGAATTTTTTCCGCTGAATTTAGCGGGGAATTTTTTTTCCGCTAAACTATGGGGGAAAAATTCTCCGCTAAATTTAGCGGAGAGGTTTTTCCGCTAAATTTAGTTGGGAAATTTTTCCGCTAAATTTAGCGGAGAGTTTTTCCCGCTAAATTTAATTTCTCCGCTAATTAGCGGAGAAAATGTTTCCGCTAAATTTAGCGGAGAAAGTTTCCGCTATAATTTAGCGGGGAAGTTTTACAGCTATATTTAGCGGGGAAGTTTTTCAGCTAAATTTAGCGGGGAAATTTTTTCGCTAAATTTAGCGGGGAAATTTGTCGCTAAATTTAGCGGGTAAATATACCCATAATTCAACGCGCGGTGACGTCACGAGGGACGTCACTGCTGACCCTCGTGACGTCACACGTGACGTCACATGCGATGTCATCATGGGAAACGTCTCATAATGCACCTCGCGGTTACGCCGACGGCGACGCCGCTCAAGCTGGAAACGGGCGTCTAAGAGCTGCGCTCTAAAAGTAAGTGCATTTTCTGCCTGCGCTCGATTATAAGAGAAAATATCACAAATAATATGTCCGTACTAGATAGCATGGAACATTTCTCGGTCACGCAGACAAAAATATTGGTTAGTTACGGCTTTTTTCTTCCTTCAAATTCATCGCATTAAAAACGGCACTACAATGGCTTCGTACATGTATTTATGTGCACTGTCCGACACTGTTAGCGCGGACACGGCATCGGCGCTTTTCTCTAGGGGTTTACCTGCCAAAGCAATGAATAGCATAAAAATCAAGAGAGACGCCAAGAACTATGCGCACTATCACTGGGTCAGTACCTATACCAGTGCATGAAGACGATCAAAATAAAGTAAAACCGAGTAATTAGAGCGATTTGCAATAAATCGCATTCGATTTATTCACTCTGCTGCTTATGTATGGTTGCAAACGTAAGTTTTTTTCTAGCGTTCCAAACTCATATATGGATGCTCGAAAACTTTTATAATGGGAAGAGCCAGAAAACCCTTATCGCCCGATTAATTTTGCACGATAATAAAGAAGAAAGCCCCTTTTTATAGTGCGCGTACTTTTACTGTTCTATGGGGGTCATTTTAGTGGCATATAGATCTCGAAGATGATCAATATTAAGGTCATCTGAATTTTGGGCTCTCCTTGAACAAGTCCTACGCTCCTTTCGGCAGTTATTTTTGCTTAGACTATCCGCTTTCCTTTATACACACTTTCCGTGAAACATAGGGCTGAACCAGGAGAACTTGGAAGTTAAACATCGCTCACTGATCGGCAAAATGTTGTAACCTTTCACTTGGAGAATGTTAATAAAGTTACGTGCTGTTCGCTACGACCCAAGTAACGAAGGTAATTCCTGTTATTCTCAGGCGAAGAGACAAAATGAATGCGCTTTTTCTCACTGGAACGCACAGGAGCACCGCAAAAGAGGTCCGGGTACGTTATAATAACTCTATGCGTGTAACCACTACACTTCCCGATTCACGTGAAAGACCCAAAGTTAGCAGTTCAACTGCGCTGGTCAAATTGCCCGTCTGCAGCGGAGTGACAAGAACCAATTTTGGGTTCTTTAAATGTCCATACAGCCAATATCGTGGAAGTCCTTCGCCCGACCTCAAGCACGTTCCAAGCGTGTTTGCTTGATGTGTGCTTCCAACATGTCTGCAGACAAGTTTTAAGTCCGTCATATAAAAGGAAAAAAAAACACGCCTCAGACAGTGTCTGAACACTGGGTGAATGGATGAATGAATGGATGCTAACGGCTGTACTTTTTATTTTGGGCGGTAGCTTGCGCCACCTAGCCTAGAAGTTAAGAACCAAAAATATGATTTCTTTCTATCGCCAATTTGCTTACCCTCTGCAATTTGCATGATCGATGCACGAGCAGTGGGGCTGCGGAGCCATCGATCGCTGCAGTCCAAGGTGAAACGAAGTACGCACGAGCATGCTCCACAAAAAGATTGCGGTGGCTTAGCTCGGCTATGCCAGGATATAAGTAGCGTGACCTTATGCGCACCAAATGAGAGGCGCTATCAAGTGGCTACCCATTGGTAACGCTAAAGAGTGGAATCTTCTGCCTAACGTTGTACAAAACCGCGCCACGGTTTCACCCGACTCAGGCGGCGCCGCTAAGCTCAACGTTTCACGCATGCCACTACTTACCGGCGTCAAGTTTTTCATGTGCCACAGTCTTTCACACACATCTCACACATATCCAAACGGATTGTTTACGAAGTCCGTCTCGAAGGTCCGAGTCGCACTGGCGCTTTCGCTAAGTTTCACCGTGTAGTCAGTCAATCGGCGAGCCTTGATATCATCGACGGCGTCTTGTTATTGCTGCTGCTGAGATGGTCGGGAACGTCGATCAGCCTCCTGGCGACGCCGCTTTGCTAGACGTTCCTCCCTTTGCTCCGATGTCACCGCAGCACGTTTAAGCGCCGTTCACACTCTTGCGACCGAGTGAGACCGAGAGACCGGTTTTTAAGCCTCTTGCGATCTCTTAGGACCAGCTCCGCTGCAGCGGAGCTCGTCCTAAGAAGTCGTAAGAGGCTTAAAAACCGGCCTGGTCTTTCTCGGTCGTACTCGGTCGCAAGAGTGTGAACGGGCCTTTAGCCTTCTTCTGTTCGGTCTTCCGACGCTCATGCAACCCCACCCTAGGTTAGTGTGATTCTGAACCAACAGATGGCGGTGGGATCGCCTTCCAGGCCTGTGCGTCAATGCGAGAAATCGTGTGTGGTGGCGCTTCGATACAATGGGGTATTTTTCTATATCTTGAATTTGACATCCCTGGTCCTTCGCTTCTTTTTCTCTGCATGAGCTTTCTTTGGAACGCGCACGGCTGCGCCAGTTCTCGTGCAGGGGGGCCAGTTGTCTGCGCTCCGAGCTCACATCTCCAGCAAATGTGGGCAGAAAAAAACGAACAAATCGCCCTGAGCCAAATGCAAGACACATGCACAACAAAACCACCGACGCGTTAAAAATGATAAAATTGCATGTGCACTGTTATCGGAGATTTCAGAGGCCAATTACACATATTTCAATGTGATCAGATTTATATCGACACTACTGAAGATGACGAGAGGACGAACAGTAAACTGAAAAAATAAAGGTTTGATCGGCGAACTTGCGCCAAACAAAAAAAGTAAAGAAAGGGCGTCGAGGCAGCAGAAAAGCAGGCGGCGATTCGGTAGCGTAACAGAGAGCGAGAGCGAGACTGTCTCGACAAGGTCGCTGGCGGCTGCTTATCTACTGTGGTGCGTCACATCTCGAAAGTTCGGCAAAAAAGGTTCGAGCGTCGCGCGCTCGGGGCGAGGATGAACTGGCACTTTCGAGAACAAGAAAGCAGCGCGAAAGTTACGTCTGGTGCAAGAATGAACGGGAATCTTCTAGAAGTTCGTGACCGAGCGTTGCTTTCTTGGCTCCACGGGCGTAAATATGACGGGCCGGCCCTTTTGTCGTGCATGTGTTTGGCTCTTTTTGGATTTCCAGGCAAATGTGATGACGTGATAGACTTGGGTTTCCGAAATTCTAGCTTGAGGTATTAACTACCTAAAAAATAAAAAAAAAATAAACTAATTTTGGGGCTGTCAGGCGTCTCATTTAGGTAACTGGGTGTTTATTTTGACCCAAACCACGAGACTGGAAGACATAAAAAATGACACTCAGGTTTAGGTGTTGAGTTTGGTAAACTCAACGCAGGACTGGTGCGGGAGTCATAATAAAAAAATGCCGAGATTAAAAATTAACTCACAGCAGTAAATGATAAGAATTAATTTTAATACAAATTCAGTGATAAATGCAATGACTGGCCAGGCAAAGATTCTGGGTCTGTGGATAGCTTTTGCACAGAGTTTAAGCAATGTACAGGGCGTCACAAAACAAAAAATTACATTTTTCTTTTTTACCGCAAGACTAATTTGCATCGCCGAATGCTCACTCTCCGCCCAAAGGTAGCGCTAGAGGTCATAACCAGATTCAACCCGATCCGATACCTTATTAAAAAGTAATAAGCGATTTTCTGAAAAGTTCAATGAAAAAATGGCGGCCGACGGAGTTTTCGAATACATGGGGCTATATGACACCAGAAACCGGAAACGGGCAAAAATGGGCTCCCTTTTCCCATTGGAATTTTCAGAAAATCACTTATAACTTTTGGATAAGGTGTCCGTTCGGGATGAAACTTTGGCATCTGGTTGTGACCTCTAGCTCTACCTTTGGGAGGAGAATGAGCATTAGGCGATGCGTAGTTTATTTTAGCGGTAAAAAAAAAAAAAAAAACCTTTGTTTTTTTTTGTGGCATCCTGTACCAGTTTTAATTTGGTGATTTATGCGCGCAAGTAGTGGTGTGCAAAAATGAAAAAAAAAGAGAGAAACGGGTACAGTTTGACGTTGCATAAAATATACTGTAAGCACGCACATGGTACACTGATTAAGAATAAAACAGCCCTACATTTTACACTAGCGTTAAGCGTATCGAAAGTTAAGGGTACACCGAAAGTTACAGCTTGTACACATATAGTGCTCAGGCCGTTATGTTCAGATATTGGTGTAAGTTGTCTCCTGATTGCTTACAGTAGAAAGAAAGAAACATTCTAACTCTGGGTTGATAGAAATTTAAGACGCCACCTGCTGACAGCTACCAATCATCTCGGCGCCGATTATGGGTATTCACTGCATGCCAACGGTCGCGTGCTTAGAACGAGTTTTTCCCACGTGATTTCATACAATCGCAATTGTTATTGACAAACAACAACGTTTATTCAGGCAAGCGGTCACATGTGAAGCTTAGAATATTTTGTATTGATTGTGGCACACGTGGCAAGTTGCATAGGTTTTTTTTTTATAATCCGCGAAATAGAATGCTCCTGGGTTAGCACGAACTGAAACGCAGTGGGAAACGAAAACAATAGTGATAAACAAGCGTGTAATCACGCGAAAACTGAGGGCATTGCACATATACAGAAGGTAAGCTTTGTTTCACTAAATACATTACCAGTAAAGTATCCTGCGAGCGAAGCGGAACATACAAGTGCGAGCATACTGCCCTGAACTACACTTCCAGTGAACAAGCGCACCATCCAAAGCATCGAGATCACTTTTATAGGTTTTGGTGCGCTCAAACCTTTGAAAGCACAATCATAATCAATTCTATTATTTCAATTATTTTTATTAAGTATGCCTATGTGGTATATAATATTTTTCCAGAAGTCCGACAACTATAGGCAACCTGCAATGCTGTTTGGTTTGGCGCCATCTAGCGACTGAAGCTAGAAATATTGGGTACCCCTGGGAGTGGCGGCTGCATTGTTCAAACGTGAACTTTTACTCTGGTGACGCCGCTTACCCTAGTGTCTGAAGCAAAAAAATACTGGGTATCCGAGGAAGCCGTCATCGCGTAACATGCCAGTACAGCGGAAGCTACGGTCCTGGCGGGCCAATGGGAACGTGACTGCGTATCACCGGAGCGCGACTCTACTCCCAAGAAGTATCAGGCTTTTCGGCAGATTGATACTTTAGACCCATGTTGCGGATAAAAAAAACAGGACGCGGGATGGCCAAAAAAACGTGCTTTTCGTGTAAGGCTCGTCAAATTATGAGGCGCTGGAGAAATTCAGCCTTCTGCGTTAAGTCCTTATTTCGAATTCTTTTTGTTCGCCTTCCGCCCATTGAAAAGCATGCGGGAAGGGCCTTCGAACGCACCTGGTATCGCTGCGCCGCAGCGTTCTTCCGCACGTCTGCTTTCCTCGCCGTCACCATGGCAACGAATGCCGAATGAATGGAAGCACGCACGGTACCGCCGCGTGAAGCCAGCAACAGCTGACGCCATTTTACGAACGCCGTCTTATAGACCTTTCCAAAAACGAGCTTTTGGCCGGTGCCATTTTGAGCGTTCGTGCGTATGGCGCGTGCTTTGCTCGCTTTCCGAAGCGACGAACACGCACGTGCTGGGCTGTGAAGATCGCATGCTGGACTGTGATTTTGTAAACATTGGAAAGGTCTATTGGGCAGGAGATTGAACTATAGGTGGCGCTTTATCGAGCTTGTTGTCCCCACAGCCCGGTGTTTACCAACACAGCATAACAAAGAAATTGAACCTGGCCGAGCACGGTCTGGGCACGAGCGCTTCGCTCTGACCAGTGCTTTGGTCGCACGAGGAGTGGCCTTCGAATCGTCATCTTCGATTTCTCGGATCAAAAACAAACAAGAAAATACGGTTTGTTGTCCCCACAGCTAAAGCGCACCGCTAGAGGCGTGACTGTTCGATCTCCTCCCCAATAGCCAAAGCCGAACGCGGTATGTCAGATCAACCGCCTCCGCTGGTGCTCGATCGCCGACGGCGATCGAGCACCGGCGGAGGCGGTTGATCTGACATACCGCGTTCGGCTTTGGCTATAGCAGACGACGTTCGTAAAATGGCGTCAGCTGTTGCTGGCTTCACGCGGCGGTACCGTGCGTGTTTCCATTCATTCGGCATTCGTTGCCATGGTGACGGCGAGGAAAGCAGACGTGCGGAAGAACGCTGCGGCGCAGCGATACCAGGTGCGTTCGAAGGCCCTTCCCGCATGCTTTTCAATGGGCGGAAGGCGAACAAAAAGAGTTCGAAATGAGGACTTAACGCAGAAGGCTGAATTTCTCCAGCGCCTCATAATTTGACGAGCCTTACACGAAAAGCACGTTTTTTTGGCCATCCCGCGTCCTGTTTTTTTTATCCGCAACATGGGTCTAAAGTATCAATCTGCCGCCTTTGGCACGCAATGTGGGGCTTATCGTTCACCCTTTGCCAAGTTACAACGAGACAGGGTATAACCGTGGGCTCTCACTCTGCTGGCGCTGCCTGGCTGTTGCCGGTTGGCTATAGTCTGTTTCATCATTAGTAATAGCCGCATAATCAAAGATGTAGACAAAAAAAAACAAAAAAAAAACGTGATTCCGCGAACACACATTAAAATGCAAGGTAACGGCGCATTCAAAATAAGTCGTTAGTTTTTCTACAGCAGTTTCGTAGGGCGACATTGTTACCCGTTGAAGGTTATAAAAAGTGCAGTACAATTGTTAACTCGGGGTCTTTAACGTGCATTGCGCTGTGTATGTGGTACATGCAGATGGGTGACTGAACCCAGGGCCCCTGATAAAGCCCTTTGATAAAGGCGTTTTCTACAAGTACCGCCCACCACTCTTGTGGAAACGCGCAAGACACGTGCCACGAGCGGGTGCTCCGCCGCCATTCGCTTTCAAGGGCGAGTCATTTAAAGGGATAAAGGCTGCGTTTACATGGATGCGACCGCTGCGCATCGAATTGAGATTTGACTATTTTGATTGGTACCAGATAGGTAGAAGAGGAAGAAGTAGGAAGGCAGGCTGCGTGCGATTGGTCCCTGCTCGATTCGATGCGCTACGATCGCATTCATGTAAACGTAGCCACTGAACCATAGAATTTAGTGTCCATAATAAGTGGCGCACGTTCTTTCCACGAGCCAGCAGCCGCCGGTGTGCGCGAGCACACGCAACAAAAATGACGTCAAAGATCTCCATTCGCGGTTAAGATGGCAGTGAAATGCATGGGCTTCGGGCGAAAGGAGAATAAAGACAAGTTTTTCATCTATACAGTGGTGTCTGGTGTACAAGGTAAACGATTAATTGGTCTAACAAGCATGTAGCTTTCACTTGTAGAGATGAAAAGCCTGTCTTTATTCTCCTTTGGCCCGAAGCCCATGCATTTCACTGTCCTCAAGCGCGAATGGAGGTCTTTGACGTCATTTTCGTTGCGAGTGCTCGCGCACACCGGCGGCTGCTGGCTCGTGGAAAGAACGTGCGCCACTTATTATGGACACTCAATTCTATGGTTCAGTATCCCTTTAAAGGGATACTGAACCATAGAATTTAGTGTCCATAATAAGTGGCACACGTTCTTTCCACGAGCCAGCAGCCGCCGGTGTGCGCGAGCACTCGCAACGAAAATGACGTCAAAGACCTCCATTCGCGCTTGAGGACAGTGAAATGCATGGGCTTCGGGCCAAAGGAGAATAAAGACAGGCTTTTCATCTCTACAAGTGAAAGCTACATGCTTGTTAGACCAATTAATCGCTTACCTTTTACACCAGACACCTCTGTATAGATGAAAAACTTGTCTTTATTCTCCTTTGGCCCGAAGCCCATGCATTTCACTGCCATCTTAACCGCGAATGGAGATCTTTGACGTCATTTTTGTTGCGTGTGCTCGCGCACACCGGCGGCTGCTGGCTCGTGGAAAGAACGTGCGCCACTTATTATGGACACTGAATTCTATGGTTCAGTATCCCTTTAAGTGTTGCGCCGCCATTTGCCTCCAAGGGCCGTTCGAGACACGGGCCTCGTGCACTGGCACCTTTGAGGTTATTTGAAAGACAAACGCAAACACATCGCAAACACGCTGCAGAGCCCTACAGGGTCTGCAGCGTGAGCTCCGTGCTTTGAACGGAGCTCGCGCTCGAGCATTTCTCCACGTGCTCTAATCTGCAGTGCCACAACACACTCGGCCAACAATCCACCACCGCACTTGGTTTAGCCTGTGAGCTAAACCAAATGAGCTACGCTTAAGCCTGATTCACATGGTGCGAATTTGCCTGCGATTTCGCAACTGCGACGCCGTTCTTGCGTCACAACGCAGTTGCGGTGCGAATTTGACAAATTCGTGATTCCGTATTTTGCCAAACTTTCCTTGCGACGCCGTTCTTGCGAAGGGACGGACAGCCAATAAAACGCGGCTTGTGAAAGACGTCACGGTGGTCATAGAAACGTGGGAATGAAAAATACGAAAAAGGCGTCATCTACTTCGTCGTCTTCGAAATTCGCTGCGGGGGTAGGGCGGCGGATGTGCTCCTCATGAGTGAATGTTTTTCGCCGGGGGATGTAAGTTTGAGTTTGGCATTGAAACGAATTGGCGTTTGCGTACCACGCGTGGGTTGTGGTTGCTTTCTTCGTAAAAATGCAGGCGACGATAATTTAGGCTTGTGTTCGATCACTTTGCGTATGTTACTGATTGCATAGTAGAAAGATCCTTTCTTCAAATCTGTTTGGAGATGGCACGAAGGCCTGTCTAGAAACCGAGAAACGATGAACTGCATTTTGTAATTTAAACTGTGTGATAAAAATCCAGTTTCACGTTTTTATGGAGTGCCAACAACTATTGATATGTAAACGCGCGAGACGCGAGCCAAGCGAGTGCTAGATAAATCAACGAGGCGCCTTGATGGCTCCTTCCAGGGCTGCGGAGCCATTTTCTTCCGAGGTCCTCACGGGGCACGCGTGGAGTACATTGGCCCGTCTGCCCTGCTTCTGTTGTTTCTGGTATGAAAACACATGTTCGCGTTCCATGGGATCACCAGCGACCATGGCATGCTTTCAATCGAGATTTCATGAGAGCGCTCGTGGTGTGCACGCGCGTTCTCCGCCCAAAACAGCAGTTTAAATTTACCATTTTTCGTCGAAATAGACTCCGTAAAAACAATTCTGCTCCCAGCTGATTGCTGCTACCCCTCTTCCTCCTTCATTTTGGGATGGTCCGAATATGATAAATGCCTGTGCATTTCTCATACAAATCCTGTGACAATTCGGTTTCGTGCATATTTTGTCATGATTTCACCAACATGGTTGTTTTGGCTTTCTTTTACATCTGGCAACCTTTGTTTTTTTATGCCATTTCCTTTATCTTTATTTTTGTCATGTTCGCAATCGCTAATATTGTTGTGAACAAAAAAGAAAGCTAAACATTTACGTAAGATTGTTCATGACGTAGACTGAGGAAGTACAGAATGTGTTTTGCACGTTCATACATACACACGATCTGTGTGTGGTCCAGCGTCGGTCCAGCGTGGCGTTCATTTTATAAAAATCGGCGAATAAAAAGCATTCTATGTTAAAGGGGTCATGAAACGATTTTCCTACTTCTTCCTCCTTAGCTTTAATCCTCAACTCAAATGCGAATTGTGAAATGACGTGGTCGTGACATTCCTTCGGCACCGGTGCGATAACTCCTAGCTTCCACCGTGCTTTTTATGCACACCGTAGAACTTGTCATTCCCCAGTGACAATAAGTTCCGTCAGGGCACTCATTGGCCACGAACGCGAATCCAAATATTCGTCGACGGATTGATTGTTGGCGAGCGCTTACTTCCGAGTGACGCAGTTCTCGTGTCCAATGTGTGAGCTGGGCTCTGCTGACGTCAGTTTGGCGCCGGTGACGCGCTTTTGGAACCGCGGATGTATCATAGTGAAAAGGCGGAGAGCTTTCGAAGGCAAGAAGGTACAAAATAGTCCGCTATATTTTCAAATGTTCGTACCGAAAAGCTGGCTTTTGACTTTCTAGCCTCTTTCTTTTGGCCAACTAAACGATATGCGATTAGTAAAGTCCCAATTTAAAATCATTCATCCCAACCCAAAATTCGTTTCATGGCCCCTTTAAGTAAAGATACGCTTGGGCATCATAGGCCCAACTAAAACAGGAAAATATCGCCTCCCTCTGGGGATCACCCGGTACGCTGTCGATTTACTTTGGGCAATACCTGCCACAAAAGGTGTCCACCAGTTTGTCCATAAAAGAGGCAAAAACCGCAACCCATATTATACAAAAATGTTTGACTGATTTACGGGCAAATGGTTCAGTATGAAAATGAACTAGAGAGGTGACATTAGGCAGGGGTGATCCACGAAGAATTTATTACTTTCTTCAAATGTTAAAAGATAACAACTAACAAAACGAAAAAGTTTCAGTTACAAAACAAAACAATCAAGTACTGGCTCACCTTCCTGGCGGACATCAGATAAGAATAAAGAGGAACGTAACACGTTGCTGGAGTCTTGGGGTGCACTGGCGCAAAAAGGCAAATATCTGCGTTTGGCGCCGGTGCTGCGAGGCCGCCCACTCAACTACGCACGCCGCCGACGATCCGAGCACCCCGTATCAATGGTCGGACGAATTCTACCCCTACTTGACCCGGAAGCTACAACGCAATGCACGATGAGAAGGAAACTCACCGTGCCTTCTGTAATAGTTTCGCTATAACCACATAACCCACTACTGCCCACCCCACACTGCAGAGAGGGCGAATGCTAAGTTTCTTTGGCGTGTATAAACACACTCCCTCTCAACACTACACCACCCTCCAGCACGTTTCCGATCTCCCTGAACCCCCTAAATGCGCATACTTCCGAGACTACCCAAATAACTCTCATACACTCATGTTAAGGACTGCGCGTCAGTTCACGATCTTGCAGAGCGTGCACTGAAAACACTCGCCCCACTTATTCAACCAAGGAGCTGGGAGGATTGAGTCACTAATCCAAGGGTGGCAGAGTATAAATTATGGCCACTCCTAGTTAAGCACATTAAGACCGTACATGGACAAGGAGAACCCCTAATTTCATCTCTCTCCGGTAGCACCGGTCTTGGTACAATACAGATGTTTCACTTTCTCTGTTCAAAGTCCTAGTGGGCCTGACACGCAGGCCGTCTCACCCCACAGCGCCCGTTCAAAAGTAGCTAACTCACAGCGGCACAGTATTGTTCTAATGATGGCCTCAGCTCCCTGTTCCAACGGAAATAGGCCAGACGATCCTCACACACAAAAACTTGAAAACTTTGGGATTTGTCACAATACCCCTGACACTGTTTAGGATTTCAGGCCAGCGCGTTCCCTTTGCCATGACACTGCACCTTCCTTTAAAAAGCTCTTGCAGTACAGTTCTCTCACGGCGGTGGCCACTGTGTTGCGTTTTCGGGCAGATTGGTTTAGGTGCCGCGGTCTCAGCCTCGGCAGGTGGAACAACGCGTTCTTCTGCTGTGAGGCCTTCTTGCGCTACTGGTCATCAACAATGTTGCCGAAGTGGTCGACTTTATCAGCATAGGCATCTGGCATGAACAACCTGTTGTCTCGTAGGTAGCTGTGCCGTACACAAGCTGCGAGGACGACTCCAGTGGCGTAGTTTGGGAGGAGGCCGATTGGCCTGCGGAGGGCGCGGAATCCAGTAGCCAAACTTCCAAATGCGTTCTCCACGCACCTCCTGGAAGTGGGACAAAGACAACACCGTGTTTTTGCAATTTTAATGCAAGTGCGACAATTCTAAAGGTTACCTCGCCCTACACAGTCGATATTTGAATGTCCCAAGATTATCACTGAAGTATCTGCCAAGATAGGTCCTCAGTTAAAATGCCTCGTCTCAAAGACGTACGGGGCGATAATATGGGAAGATGGCAGCTGATTTGGTGGTGAGAGATTCAAGGCACCTTGACTGAAGGCGGTAATAAAGGCGGTATTTACTGGACTCCATATTGGCGGGCATTGTTTGCAACGCGTGCTTAAAAAGGACTGCTACGTATTCCTCGCAAAGATGAGCAATCTTGACGGTGTGAAATATACGTTGCAGATGCGTTGTGCAAACTCACTCACAGCACGTGCACAACAGCAACAGACGCAAGCTATGGTCGCCAGTGAATATGACCTCTAGGCTCTATACGAAGCGTTTGATGATTACGAGACGCCAGCGACTCTCTCGCGGCATATGAGCGCCATTAAGGATACGGTAGGTGATGAATGAGACGAGTTTTTATTGGTTGTCTTTCCGTACCGTAGTAGCGTCGCTGGTGATGTCACGAAAGATGTTTGACAGTTGACGCAGCTCCGATTATTTGATAATTGCACTGAACCTGCCTGTTTGCTGCAACAGCGTCGTCGCAACTGCGAAATCGCAACTAAATTCGCACCATGTGAAACCGTCCTCTTTTCTGAAAGTTGCCAAGAACAATATAATGCTTTTGTTCACTTTTATGTATTTTGTTCGAAGCACCTTTTATATATACTGACATGTTTCATGCACGATGGATGCCACTGTTGACACGCCAACCTTGAATTGCAGTGCAAGGTCCTGCATTAACGTTCCTGGTGACAGATACCTGAATGAAAACAAAACATTGCTGTGTATATGAATGTCTGGAAGCCGAGAAACTAGTAATGAGTTCTCCCTATAAACCAGTTTAATTGCACCTCGTATCTAATCTAAACGTTGCGGTTTAGAAAGAAGGCCATTCTACCTGAAAGTGATAGCAAGCTGCGCCTGCACCGAAATGGGCTCTCTGACGACATACTGCTTCGTGAGCTTTGTTTCCAGGAGAGTGTGGACCCTTTCAGAAGTGCTGGGCATCATCCGGTAATATCTTAGAAACTGCTCCTGGTCCTTATAAAGCATAAAGAGGGTCTGCAGAGAAAAAGTATTCCAGAAACCTGTTCGTAGAAAAGCACAAGTCGACTTACCGATGAGTAAAACTCCGGTTCTGTGGCTCTGTTTTGCCAGCACGGCCGGAACCACCATCGCCGCGGTTTTCCATCTAGGAGCAGCAGTTTTTTCTTCTGTAGAACTAGGTATTTCTTTTTTATAGAGCAGCCTGAACTCGTCATCATCTAGAGTAGCGGCCATCATGCTCTATGAAAGACAAGGCGCGCTGCTGCTTGCACTCTCAGTATGGAACATCGTCCACGTGACGAAACCACCGGGACAACTGTTCGCCTTGCGCGACATGCCAAGCAACGCAACAACAAGCTTACTCAAGCAGTCATGAGCTGCGTTTGTCCCGGTTTCCTTGTCGTATTTGTCGTAATCGTTGTTTTCGTCGTTTTCGTTGCTGCGAACGCAGCCGATGCAAATGTCTGAATCAGCCCTAAATATAAGTATAGCGCGTACTTTTTGCCAGAAGGTAATAAATAAATCAAATGTTTTTTATAATTTTGTTAGATATCGAAGATAGTTACCTCAAACGAAATCAATGGTTCCAACCATGTGCTTCGCAAATGCGGAAAATCGCATGTGTTCTCAATCAATGTGAAAGGGAACGCGAAATTTCGCATGTGCGTTTCATCGCTCCACCGATTTCGCAGAAGAAAATCGCACCATGTGAATCAGGCTTTAGAGTATAGACCTTTCCAAAAACGAGCTTGTGGCCGGTGCCATTTTGAGCGTTCGTGCGTATGGCGCGTGCTTTGCTCGCTTTCCGAAGCGACGAACACGCACGTGCTGGGCTGTGAAGACCGCACGCTGGACTGTGATTTTGTAAACATTGGAAAGGTCTATAGACCTTTCCAAAAAAGAGCGTGCGGCCGGTGCCATTTCGAGTGTTCGTGCGTATGGCGCGTGCTTTGGTCGCTTTCCTAAGCGACGAACACGCACGTGCCGGACTGTGAAGATCGCACGCTGGACTGTGATTTTGTAAACATTGGAAAGGTCTATAGGCGCTTTTTCCCCCGATATTGTTGTGGGCGCCGCCATATTGGTGGTTAGTAACAAATCAAACGCAACTGCCGATTGTCATGATTCAAAAGTGCGACTTCCTCAGCATTAGTTTCAATGTCAGGAAGCTCACGTAATATTGCTTTGCTTTGTTGCGAACTGTTTAAACATTTGTGGAGGACGGAAAAGCGTTTCCTGTGATTTTAGATAAAGCTTCAGATAACTGACAATCTTCATTTTAAGCACCAAGATGTGTATGAAGCGAAGCTTATTTAGTGGATCAAGTTTAGCCCGATCGCATAGGCACAGAAAGAGAACGAGCAGCTTGACCTCGCACTCTTGGCGCTGCGTCAGTGGCTTTATCAGCCCGTAGCGTTGGCAGCGCTTCGAACTAAGGTAAAGTAAAGCAAATATTCAGATCTTAGGGTTTCACAAGCCAAACTAACAAAAATCACTTGAAACGTCCCAATAAAAAAAATGCGGGTTTATTTTGACTAACTGAAGATCTTTTGACGTGCAACCAAAATCTCAGATTCGCCTCCGTCGGATTGCGGGCACCTCGGCCGATATTTAAACCCGACAAATATGGATTCATGGGCCAGCGCGTTGGCTCAGAGACACTGAGACGATGTAATGTTTTGTGTTTTATTTTAATATCATTGCCACTTAAGAGCCACCGAGATGGTTTTTAAAATAAAATATAGTCAAACCATTCCGACAAGCATAGTTTGATTGCGAAAATGATTTTTGCAAGTGATAAAGACGTTAAAATGTTTTTGCATGCGGTGCGCGGAATCTGAAATGGCAGAATGCATTTCATGGCTGCCGTTTCATTTGGATCGCGTCGGGTCAGAGCCGTTTATTGAGAAAGTTTGGCCATACATTGGTTTGAATTGGCGAGCATCTCGGGCCAACCACAGGCCGCGAAACAGCCCCTAGCGGTGGTCGCGTGCTCTAAATTTGTGCCACGACTATACTTCGTTTCACCTTATGTGCGAGCGAAGGCAAAACTGGAAGCGCGAGCACGGAAGCTCCGTGCGTTCAGGCTTTGCTCGAGCGCGCGAGCTGGGGAGAAATGCAAAAAGCGCTGGTCTCGCGCTTCTAGCTTTGGCTTCGCTCGCAGGTAAAGTGAAACGAAGTATAATTTGAGCCGTGCCGAGCGGAACTCCGCGTCTCAAGACGATCGCGCACCCCACCCTTTGCACTGCTTTCTTTCAGCCAGTCTCAGGACGCTGTTCTAGCAGTGCAGACAAAGGCATGGGCACGAGCGCGTGGCTTTGGAAAGTGCCTCCTATGCACGAGGTCTCGTACAAACAATAGCGTTTCGCTGAGCTAGGCTCACGCGCCTGTGCCTTTGTCTTCACTGTCGACATTTGTGAGATGGAGTAGAGGTCTCCTGATTGGTCGACGCTGTGTCACAAATTTAGTTTACGCTCTAAGCGTGGGGGGAATATTCGGCGCTGGCGGCGGCCTTTGTTCCGCCTATTGTCCAAACTCTCCTAATATACGGCTCTGCGTCGGGTATATGTGCCGACGCACAGTAGAACGCGCGCAAAAGTAGCTGTGGTGCACCCGCAGCCTCGCGCTTGTTGTTCTGAAATCTCTGGCTCGCTCACTGCGGGCATCCAAGCATCTGACACGCTGACATCTGGCGCTTTTTTTGTCTTTCACGTGGCGTTCCAAGCGGCACACGACGGAAAATGCACATCAAGCTGTTCTAGAACACGTGTCGCCATCTGTACTTTATATTAAGAATCTACGATTTGCCGTAACTGAATGGGAAAAGTTCGAGGTCTTATAACATTCTTAACGTGTAATATATTAATATGGAAGTTCTGAAAATTGTAATATCGAAGGATGCTTCATAATTTAATGTCTCGTTATTTTGACTATACTTCGTTTCACCTTATGTGCGAGCGAAGGCAGAACTGGAAGCGCGAGCACGGAAGCTCCGTGCGTTCAGGCTTTGCTCGAGCGTGCGAGCTGGGGAGAAATGCAAAAAGCGCTGGGGTGCTATGTTGCGCTTTTTGGACTCCCAGGAGACTTAGAAGAGGGAAGTGACGTCAACGACTAGAGAAACGCAGATTGGATGTTGACAGAAGAAAACAAAATCAACATCCAATCTGCATTTGCTGCGTTGTTGACGTCACTTCCCTCTCCCTAGTCTCCTGGGAGTCCAAAAAGCGCAACATAGCCCCCCAGGTCTCGCGCTTCTAGCTTTGGCTTCGCTCGCAGATAAAGTGAAACGAAGTATAGTTGACGTGATTCCGTTTTTATAGCGCCATAAAATAATCTAATTTTAAACTTTATTTTTTATTTTAAAATACAGATTACCTGGACAGCTCGTTGCTTACTTTTTTTTTAATTTATTAAACCCAACCGAACGCTCACGTAAAATATCGTGGACGATGGGACGTTATAACTCGAGAAATAATTTTTCCAATATTAGAGACTGTGGTCTATTAAAAGCTGAATAATTAACTAAAAACCAAAAGTAATCTTAATATCGAGACATTAAAGTATGGTTGGAAAACAGCTCTTTAATTTGACATTAACTTTATAATTGTAAGATACTTAGAAAGAAAGTTATAAGCCGTCAAATAAGCAGCAAAACGTCATGGACGGTGGGGTTGCACCTTAAGCTTCGCCGCTCTTCTGCGCCGCTGAGGAGCAATTTTGCTCTCCTTCTCCATGGCTATAGTTCTGTTTCTCTCGTCCAGGGCGAGCTGTAGCGGTCACGAGACGCGACCACAAAAGAAGCGCTTCCGATAGCGTCCGCGAGACGCGACCATTTAATGGTGACGTGAAGCGGCGTCCTAGCGTTTCATCATGTACACTCCACGGGCGTAAACTAGCGTCTGTATAGCTTCCCTCGGCGTCTGCTCGCGTCTGTCGCGGCTATGACGTCACTCCTTTGGAATGCGAAGACCCGCGAGGCGCGCGCGGTGGCGGCGGAGCCCGCGGCGACGGCGTCTCCGGCGCGCCAGTTGTGTGCCGTGTGACGTCACTGCTCCTCGCGCTTGCGCAGCACGGAGCACGGCTGTGCGAGCCACGCGAAACTGCTCAACCTCGGCCAGTGTAGCTCACGCTACAAAAATAGCGAAGTTATACCAGCTATAGTTCCGGGCATTCGTCGAAATCTGGCTTGTGTCCTCACCGCAGGCCTCACACACGTGCGTTGTGTTACGGTGCTACGTAAATCGGGCCTGTTAAATTTGCCATATGATGCCGTGAAGACCCCTCTTAGTCACGGATTATACTTTGTCACTATCTCCGGGTTTATAACTCGTTGAAGATGGTTTTTAGATGACGACGACATTGGCTTACTTAGGGCTCGTTGACGACGTCAGGGTGTACACGCCACGAGCAAGGGGAATGAAATGATGCGTGTCATTTTATTTCCTTCGCAACACGTAGCGTAAACGCTAAGTGTCGCGAATGTGCGGGTAAGGCTTGTATGCACTTCAAAAAATCCAGTGTGCCTACTTTCCTGCAATGCCCACTTGAAAGAGAAATGGCTGCATTTTACGGAGGTAGCCCGGCGAAAAACGAAACTAAAATTATGTTTAGACCCTCACACCCCCCCCCCCCCAAAAAAAAAAAAAAAAAAAGAAAAAAAAGTATGCGTTGTGATTATGGTTGTGACACTGAGTCTGAGCGTGACGTAAGCACGTGCACGGCCGCTCGATCTGCCCCTCTCTGTATAAGCGCTTGTAGTCTGAATGTCTAACGAGATCGAATATCTAACGTGCCTGAATAACCACTATTAGGACTTCAGTCTCGTTGGATATTCAGGCTCGGTGGGCATTCAGTCACGAAATCAAGAGCACTTCACTGTACACTTAGACACGGAATCGAGAGGCAGCCAGAGCTTCCACAAAGAATCCTGTCACCGACTTTACAATTGTTTCAATACACTACCGGTTGTGTTTCCCGCATTCCTTTCGCTATCGCCATCCTTCTCGGTGGCAAAGGTGCTTTGTGCCTGGGACGTGCCACATAAAGGAGCAAAAGCCACAAAAGCTCTTGTTTGTTTCCTAAAGGAAACTGGCCTGGACTCCCGCTTATTTACGATGAACCCCTGTGTTTGTGAAGCGTGCCGTGTCTATAGTGTTCAAGACTCCTAACATTGATTGGACGCGAGGCCTGGCCGAGCGTCCTTCGACGCGCTGATTGGATGCGAGGCCCGGCCGGACGCTGACGCGACACTCGTTTCCAATCCGCATCTTCACTCGATCTCGCTGCGATGACGTCAAGATTCTAGTGCGCGGGCTTTGATTATTCCAGCTGGTCCCGGCTGGGTAGCGGTGCACTGCTGGGTCCAGTCACCATCACTCGCGTTCCTCTCTCGGATAAAATTACAATCCCCAATTCGAGGAGGACCTCCCGCTCGTTGCTGCGCAGATCCATTTGTCAACGGCATACCAATCTCAATCGCATCGACGGGCACAATCGTAAAAACTAGCATTAAAAAAACAAAGCATGCACGTGTTTTTAGAGAAGCAAAATGGTATCTCTCTACAAGACGATAAACCCGCACTTAGAGGTCGGGTAATGTAACATTCCCATTACTAGGAATTCTTTCCGCGCTTACGACGGCCGATTTGTCTCAGCCTGCGTGCGCGTGCACATGGCGTGATTGGTGTGGTTTGCGTTTTAAATCTCGAAGGGAGAGAGAGAAATTCCCCAATCGCAACGCGCATTATTCGTCGCGTATAGTGTACACGCATCGCACAACGCGTATGCACAGCAGCAAGTTGAGTTTTGCTGCGCCTTTCGAATGCTCGCATTAATATTATTAATGGATGCAGAAGGCGCAGCGTGCGTGCTTCAAAACCGGCAGCGGCGGCGGTGGCGGCGCGGCCCTGATGGGAACAAGTTTTGCGGACGACGACGGCGACGGCGACGACGTTGTTTTTCCCAGATTGAAAGAGCTAGTGCGCATGCTCGATCCCCATGATACGAGCAGCTGCGTGCGGCAGCCAAGGGGGGGGGGGGGGGGGTGGCAAGTTTTCGGGACGCGCGCGCATGGAGCGTTTGCTGCAGCCAACCAAGAATCGGACAGGAAGACGAGCGAGGAATAAACGCGATTTAAATGTAATCCCTTTTTCCCCCTTTTAAAAAAAGACACGGCGGCTCGTAATTGCGTTTCGGAACCCGGTGTTTGCTTTTGGCTATGTATACGACAGAGCAGGTTCCGAGCCGCGGTGAAGTCTAGGGAGGCCTTAATGACGGCGGCACATGCGAGCAGTCGACGTCGACGGGGGTCGTGAATCGTGCACGATAGGGGTCATAATGTGGAGACGACGACGCGAGTTGCACGGATGCACGCGCGTGTATACATACCGCGAGGGGGGGGATGGCAGCTCGTTTCCGCGTTTGCTGCTTTTCGCCCTTCCCCGATTTGTTCGAGGGGCATAATAATGCTCGCTTCGCGAGTTTATGCGCTTTTAGGGTCGAATGGCGCGTATAGGATTTGGCCCGACTAATGGCCGCCATCAACTTGGACTGCCGATGCAATGATCGGTTTATTTTCGAGAGCGTATACGAGGTGAGTTTAGAAACAAAAATGAAAACGTAAACCTATAAACGCCAGTATGAACTCATACTTTACGCCGGGTGCATAGTCTCTGTTATATGTAGGTGGCCTGCTAAACTATCCACTGACTTTTTTTTATACATATTATTTTTCAAATTACCAGATACTAAAACAAGAACTAATTATTACGTTTTGTCGCGTTTGTTATCTAAGTTCCTAGATATCTGTCTTTCGCAGTTCCTTTGAATATGGTCAGTTCTTACACCCAAGGAATTTTGCTCTGTGTGTAGCTGTAGCCTGACTTAAATTCGGCCAGTGCAACACGGCTGCTCACTTCTAACCCGTGGTCATTAATGCGCACTATGCAGTAGTGATAAACGAATGCAAATTCATATTGAAACCAAGAAAAAATAAATTGCAATTTAGAATTTCTATGTATGCAGAAGGTTTTTTTTTTAAAGTTAAAGTCACATTATTTTTTAAAGTGAGAAGACCGATTACATGAATGCGACATCGGCGTCTTCACATAACGTTTTACATAAATTTTGGTGTAAAACACAGCATGCCGAGGTTCATGTATTACATAGACCAGCGCTTCTCCAAACTGTGGATCATGATCCTAAAGGCCTGTTCACACATGCAGCGGAGCGCTACAAGCATAGCGCTGTCCTCGCGCTAAGCGCGTGCTGACGGAAGTATTCACCAGCTTTTTATCGCACCGTCAATTCTGTTGCTCATGGGAGACAATAAGTAGCTTACGGCACGTGAGAAGCGCTACATCAGCGCTTCGCTGCATGTGAGAACCGGCCTTAAAGGAGCGGTGAAACGATATTCAATTGGAATGTTTTTTTACTTTAAACGAGCTTACTGGCACTAGAGGGGCTCAAGGATACTCACTCGCAACGCCACTTGCCAAGAAACTCCTTTGTTGCGGTGTAATTTCAAGGACAAAAGCGATCATTTTCATTCAATCTCTCCTTTGCAAAATTTGATGACGTAACGTGGGGATGCAGTACACCCCAATGACGATATTTGAATGCGGTTCATAAATTGGACTCGAGCATTGCGTGGGCACTCGATTTGGACTCGTGATAATTACTAGCTCGAGAAGCATTCGGGTAGTGACCCGTGTCCAATCGCTGCAACGACGACAATAGCCGAGCCATAACAATGTCGGGAACTCAGCGCGAGTCCTGTGCTTTGCCAACCCCAGCGCGTGGCTATGATCAACGTTGGCGGCATATAATCGGCTCCAGATCACGTGGCCGCTTGTTCTGGCTGCGAGTTGAGGGGGTAAACGCTGCTCGTTTTTCTTTCATTTTTTTCTGGGACTTCTATTGCGTGGGGTGAAAAACGAACGCGTGTTTCATAGGTCATTAACGTCAGGGATCAGTTTCAAGTGGTATTTGCGTAAAGTACAACAATTGTTGCATCGCCCCTTTAAGAGGGGGGTTCGCAACAATTTTAGTAGGAGCCAACAAAACGTCAAACAAAGTTAAAACAAAAATGCGAACTTTACTTTTTTGCGATGGTGCCTGTGAAAACCAAGTAGCTTCTCAATATCGAGCCGAACTGAAAGCTGTGATGTTCAAACTCCACCTTTGCTCTAAAACCGGTCCTTCAAAAAAAAAAAAAAAAACAACAACAGAAAAAAGCTTATTGAAGTTATTAGCTAAAACAGCCATTCCTGCTGACATGCGTTTTATTGTTTTTGTTTTGTTTGAAAGAAGGGGGATGATTTTTAGAAACCCGGAGAAAATCTCAACGGACAAAAGCTCACCAAAGAAAAGCTCACCGCAAAACCGACGGATTCGGAGAAAAGCTCACTGGCCCTTGAGCGGATGCGGAGAAAAGCTCACCGATTTTTTCTTTCTTCGTTTCATATGAAGGCTGTCGGATCATGCGTAACATACATCAATTTATTATCATTAAAATTCGTAAATTTTGTTAAAAAGAAAATGTTATTTTTTGTAATATTTGTTAAGCTTATTGGGTATATTGCTTCCAAGGTAATAATTGCGGGCGGGTGTTTTCTGTGGTTGACTCTCTAGGCAATGAAAGCCTAACTGAAAACTTTATGAACTTGAAAAACACGAACAAGTTAGAAAAATAATAATGTCTGCCTAAAAGCTAAAAAGCAAAGCTGGAAATGCCGAAAATCCTAAAGCGCATGCGAAACAAGAAGTGCCCGAAATTCGTTTTGAAGCTTTTGTTAACCTTTGAAGAAAGGATAGAACGGTAGATAGGATATCGAGGTTTCTTTCTTCCACGGACATACACGTTTTCTAGCCGTTCATGTTGGTTTTTACACACGTTGCTTTTGTGTGATAATGCCCTTCTACGGTGAACCACCCATGACCTTCAGAGCTACACACTGTCACCTTTGTTACTCATGATTTATATAATAACTAGTCTCCTGTAAGGTAGCGAATTGGGTGAGTTGCTAAACGTTATACAATATACATGATAAAAACAGCTCAAACGACGAAGACGGAGTGAAGACAACAAACATGACAGGACGAAGCTGTTCTCGCAGCTAAAGTTTTATTAGCAAAAAGAACAGAAAAAAACCCAGCGTAGCCAACACTGATTACATCAACAACCACCGATTTATCTATCAGGCACCACACAATCATCGGAGCTGAAACGGTTGACACATCGCTATTCATATTAGCTTGCAAAAAAAAAAAAAAAAAACCCTTTATTTGACAGAGCTTCCACGGCGCACTGTCAAGCTGCCAATAATTTTTTTTCTTTTCTACCGTGCCCCATGTTCTGATTTTATGCTTGCGGCGTCAGTAATAAACAAAATGGGTGATAACTAATTTCTGAGTAATTTGTAAATATGCCCAATAAACGTCAAGAATATTACAAAACAGGAAAATTATTTTTAATGGCGACGAATTCTAATTGTGTTAAATTGCCACGCGTGACGCACAGTCCGATAAGCGAAGAAAAAATAAATTAGGTGAGCTTTTCTCCGCACCCACTCAAGGGCCGATGAGCTTTTCTCCGCATCTGCCGGCTTTGCGGTGAGCTTTTCTCCGGTGAGCAATTCTTCGGTGAGCTTTTCTCCAGTGAGCTTTTCTCCGCCGCCCCGATTTTTAAGCCATCTAATTCACTATGGGTATATTAACTGTCAAATAGTATCGCGGGGTTCCCAAAGGGGGGAGGGGTGGCGGTCGCGACGCGATATTTTATATTTTGGTAGGTCACAGGGTTTGAGAGTTTGAAAAAGACTGACATACGCGATTTCCACTGCATTTTTATCACATCCCCAACCTTTCCTTCAGTTTCCCCCGCTTGTGGTCAAAATATCCAACGGGTCATAGCATCCAATAAGTCAAAACATCCATAGGTCACGTGACACAAGAGTCAAAGCATCCAAGGCGTCAAGGCATTCATCCGAGTCGAAACATCCATAGAGTCAAAACGTCCATCGAGTCAGAACACCCATCCGGAGCTAATCATGTTGTATTACACCTGAGACTGCGGTGGATGAAAACGGAAGAACTTTCAGTAGAAGGAACAGACACAGAGAACTTCTACTTCAACTGAAAGTTCTTCCGTTTTCATCCACCGCAGTCTCAGGTGTAATACAACATGATTAGCTACCACCAGCTCGCCTGCACTCTCACCGTCTTTTCATCCATCCGGAGGCTTGAAAGCCGGCGAATTTGAAAAGTTGGAAGATTATATATATATATATATATATATATATATATATATATATATATATATGTATTTTTTTTTTTACGGCAACATGGGATTAAGTTGCTAATGTGCCAGTATATTTTCTCGCACACCGTAAGTTCGGCTCTTCCCGGGGGCGACGACTCGGACGACTACATGAAAAAGGCGTGACGTCATCGGACCATGCTGGTGATCATTCCTACTTCATCTTCCCGAGAAAAAAACAAATTCGATGGTGCGAAATGTACGCTCAAGAAGGTACGCACACAGCGGCACGACCACCACGAAGCCTGCTCATGTGACGTCACTCCAGGCCGTGTATAGACAGGCGCGTTTTGATGCCGTGGTCACACAGCTGTACATCACACAAACGACAGTCTAGAGACATTGTCTGAGACCTTCCTTGTAGGACGGTCACATTGGTCATATAGAAACTGAGTTTAGACATGTGTTCGAAGCGTAGATATATGTACGAACTTGAAGCTGCTGCGAACATGCATGAGGCCTGCCCGCAGACAATTCTCTCATTCTGTCTGGAGCGAACATCGTGTCGTTTGTATGGCATATGAGCAGCGTGCATGCGGCTTATGGGGCGAGGAGCGCGGGCTGAATCGGGCTTGTTCACTGGCTTGTCGCCTTCGTTTCTCTGTCAGTCTCGACTTAACGCGCGGGAAATAGCCCTACCCCTACTAAAAGCGTCGCTGCGAAGAGTTCACCATGGCGCCCTCAGCAGTATTTAAGGCGATGTCAGGAAGTAAAGTTTGACGGTGTTGCGGTTGACCATGCGATGATTTGAAGCTTCGATCGCGTTCCTCACGCGCACCATCGAACTTGTTGCTTGAAACTGATGATAAGTAGTCGAAATCACAGCTCGTGACGTCAGGGCGAGGCAAATCCAACAGTTGTGGAACTCCCGCGGAGGTGGGTACCTCGACTTCACCCCCTTCAGTTCGCCTCCCGTTTAGCCTCCCGCGATTTGAAACGCCATCTAGATGTTCGTTTCAAAACGTTGTGTCCCATAGCGTAAAGCTCCTTCATGTTTCAAAAGTAGCGCAAGGTGCGCCGATGCACGAGGCACGTACAACGTGCAGCCCTTGGGAAGATCATGGCGGCACAGCGCAGCACTGAGCTAAATTTCAGATGCCATGTTCTGCCCAAAAGTGGCGCGCGGCACGTGTCTGGAGCATCTCCACAACAATGAAGGACGCCACTTTTCCCAGGATAGAGGGGCTTTACCTTAGCGTGTAATGAAACGCCATCTAGACGCTGCGCGTCAAAACATATGCGTGACGATGACGATGACGTCATGCGAAGGCCTTGTCTTTTAGCCCAGCTTAGGGTCACTAAATAAACTACGTTTAGAGCACGGGTGCACAACTAAAGCATTAGGCGGGCAAAAATTACGTGTTTTGAAAACTGTGCGGGCCACACCTAGTGCGACGTGTTGCACATTTTGGCTGCGGTCAGGCTTCCGATATCAAGTGTCATCGCACTCGTTGCCGTCTTTAGCACATCTCGCAATGTCATGTCCGTCATGGCAGATAGAAGGTGGTTCTTGTCCGGTCATCAGTGAGAAGGTCTGCTCAAAAACATGCGTGCTCCCGAAAAGTGACATCAGTTTGAAGGCGTGGTCACCAGGTTTTTGTATTTGTTATGGTCCAGGTTTGCGTAGAACTCAAGCAGCTGAGATTCGCGATGCATATAGTCTTCAGCGCTGGTGAACACTGGAGGTCGATGAGCTCCAGTAGCATCGTCGGATCGCAGTCCTCTGGGGACGCAGAAAAAGGATAGCAGAACAGGTCGTTTGGGAGAGAATTGAATAGTTGCTGAAACTGGGAGAGAAGGTTTTCAACGTGTGACGCGTACGTCGCAGTAACCGACTTCTGGTTTTCACCGTTGGGAAAACGGTTTCTGACAGGTTGTAAAGTCTGCCAAATTTTCACTTTGAAGCTACGATGTGAACAGGCGCAACTTTCCTTGGAATGCGAAGATTGTGCTCACCATGTCCGAAATTAGGTTGTCCTTTCCTGGGAGAGCTGTGCTGTGCGCATTTAGGTGTCTTGAAATATCTGTGAGCAATGCCGAATCCCGTAAACACGGCTCATCTTCCAGATCTGGTTGTTTCCCTTTTTCGCCCAGGAAAGCGATGATGTCGTCCTTGAGAGCGACGATACGACTTAGAACATTCCCACGGCTCAGCCAGCGAACACTTCGGTGTGGTTCGGGATGTTCATGCATCCTTGTTCTCCATTTCTTGCAGGTACTCTTGAAACTTTCAGTGCTGCAATCCCTGGGCACTGTTCGAGGCGGGGCTTAAGCCGCACGTCCGGGAGCTTCCTGGCTCGTGACGACGACCATTCCCCGAAGAGAAGAACCCAGGGGTCCAGTGGAGGTGGGAGAATTGGTAACGTAACGAACGGTTTAATTACATGGTAGCGATACAGTCGTCAAATCCAAGAGAACAAATGGAGCCCTCACGCCCCGCCTTATATAGGGGTCCGTTTTCTCCCTCTCTCTCCGCCAGGGCAGCAGGTGCGACCACCACGTGCTTTGCAGCTGGGTCCGCCGCGTCGTAGCTAGAAATGAGTCATAGCCAAGGTTCTCCGCAGTTAGGCCAGGCCTCTCTCCCCTTCCGGAGCGCACGAACCCACACGCACACACACACACGTCCCGTTGACGTCACGGACGCGTTGAGACACGTTTTGGGCAGGCTTCGACAGGTGGCCGGCAGTCCTGACACGTCGGGACTCGTTTCGGGACTCGTTTCCGCAGCGTTGAAACTCGGAAAAGGTTGCCGAAGGTTCCATTCTTAACAGCCCCTCCGGGGCCACGGAAACCTCGAATGGCCTGTGGTACAATCGCTGGCCTGAAGAGGTGGGCTTGGAGTAGGCCTTGAGAAGACGCTGCAAGCACCAAACAAACTCCCAAACCTCTCAACGGAGGCATCAGCGGAAACGTCCCCCACAACACCACGCCACACCGCAGTCAAACGCTCGGAATTCGCCAAAGACCCGCCAGACTGGATTACGGATTACCAAAATTTGGTACAATTCCGGGTATCGAGACCCCCTGTCGCCAAAAAAACTCATTTTTCCAACGAGGTCACTAAGAACAAAAGACAAAAGACAAAAACTTTTCGCAATTTGTGAGGTCATTTTGGGGTTTCAACGAAGTGCCCCCACTTAGATCCTCATTCCCGTGGATGACGAAGACCTCTGAGATCATCCCTACTATTTTTCGTGATGTCAGAAAAATCTGCTCAACCCATCGGCATTGCCGTTAAATTTGCCTTTCCTTTTTCTTACGCTGAAGTCATAGTGATCGATTTTCACGTGATTTCTAGACGTGAAAATGCGGTCCTTATAGCGCCGATAAAACAATCCGCCTTTTTCATGCCCCGTCACATTGGTCCTAGCAATCTCCTGAGCTGTACCGCGAAACCCTGACACACTAGGGTCGCTCTTCTGCTCGGCTGTCAAAGACACTCTGTCTACTCGTAGCAGAGGACCAAAGTTACGTGACACCGGAGCTACGAGAGATCTTTCACTGATCCCGTCTTCCTCCGCCTTTTTCGCCGGCGCGTTGGGACGGCGTACGCTTTCTAGTGCTACGAGGTCAGGCTGTTCTACAACCTGGTCCCTCTCATCCCGGTTTTCTGCCTCCAACTCTGGGAGTGCTTGCTCCCCGTCAGCTGCCTCTGGCTCTGGATCACTCGTCAACAAAGGGGCGACCTGACGCGATTTGGACCTCGTACATGACTGAACTAGCCCTTCTCCCAGTTGTTGACCCCTTTCGCGCAGCAGGAAATCTGACCGGTTAGAAAACAAATAAGGATACTCCAACGGGACTGTCTGCGAGACAGCCGCCTCTGTCACTAGCTCTCCGAACGGGCCAGTTATCCTTACTGTCGCCATAGGCAGACAGACACTGTGCTTTTCGAGCAGCTGCTTGATCCAAACTACCTTTCCCGTAAAATCGGATGGCGTTACATACGACGGATGGACAACGTCCATCGTCGCTGCACTGTCACGAAGCACCCTGCACGGCTTTTCGTTTACCTGGAGCTCGTGAAGATAGGGACGAAGGAGCTTCAGGTCCTCGTCACTACCGTTCACGCACGAGAACACCACCCGCGGTTTCTTACATCTGGCCGCTGTGTGTCCCGGCTCCTGACAGTTGTAGCACAGGAACGGCTTCCTTGCCTCGAACTGCCCTGTTGGGCTTTTCCGCGCCTCGTCTCCGTTCGAGTGTTCTGCGCTCTTTTCTGGGACCTTTTGTCCTGCTTCGGGCTTCTCGGGCCCGTTTTCTCGCGAGCCGTTCCCCTGTCGGAAGGTCTTGCGCTGATCGCTCCGGCCGGGTTCGCTTTCCTCTTCGCTCAGCTTTCTACGCGTTGCGTACTCCTCGGCTAGCTCAGCTGCCCTTTCGACAGAGTCGACTCCCACCCTGTCCTGCACCCAGAGCTTGACTGACTGCGGAATGCTACGAAAGAACTGTTCGAGGCACACACACTCGACTACCTTGTCTCGGCTTTCGTACACTTCCTCGCTCTTCAACCATTCTATCAGGTTGGTTTTAAGCCCGTACGCGAATTCCGAGTAGCCCTCGCTGCTCTTTTTGGATGCGTTTCTAAACCTTTGACGGAACGCCTCGGCAGAAAGGCGGTACCGCTTCAAAAGGCTGGACTTCACCTTGTCGTAGTCGTCCGCGTCTCCAGCACTAAGGCGCGCGACAACCTCTGCAGCCTCACAGGGCAACAGAGTCAAAAGCCGTTGCGGCCACGTTTCTGGGGCGAAGCTCAACTTCTCACATGTCCTCTCAAAGTTAACTAAGAATAGGCCCACGTCTTCCCCAACTTTAAACGGCTGCATGAGCTTCTTCATTTGATACGACTCGGTCTCACTTGCTCGTACCGGAGCCCCAACTCTACTGTTCTGCGAGTTTAATCGCTGTTGTTCAATTTCGAGCTCTAGCCTTTTCAGCGCTCGCTCCTGGTCTCGTTCCTCTTTCGCTGCAGTCTGTGCTCGTTCCTCTCTAGCTGCAGCCTGTTCCTCTTTCGCTGCAGCCTGTTCTCGTTCCTCTCTAGCTGCAGCCTGTTCCTCTTTCGCTGCAGCCTGTTCTCGTTCCTCTCTTGCTGCAGCTTCACTCTTAGCGTTCTGAAGCAGTTCCCACGCAATTTTAATTTCCTCTGCTTCCGCGCTCTCTGAAATCGCTTTACTGATCTCAGATTTCTTCATCTTTTGCTCCACCTCCACACCCAATTCTTCACATAAACAGAGTAAATCTGTTCTCAGTAACCTCATTAGATCCATGATCGCTGCTTTTTAGCTTTGGCTTTGTTCTAAAACTTGTCGCGAGGTTATACCAAAACCTAGCGCACGAGTCAAACACTAAGGATTCCCAGCAGTTCAAAATTAATTACCCATAATCTGAAGCCTGGCGAATCTCAAAGCAAAGTCCAAACGCTCACCCGCAGATGTAGCACGATGTCGCATGGTCCGATCCCAACCGCTGCCAACCAGTTGTTCGAGGCGGGGCTTAAGCCGCACGTCCGGGAGCTTCCTGGCTCGTGACGACGACCATTCCCCGAAGAGAAGAACCCAGGGGTCCAGTGGAGGTGGGAGAATTGGTAACGTAACGAACGGTTTAATTACATGGTAGCGATACAGTCGTCAAATCCAAGAGAACAAATGGAGCCCTCACGCCCCGCCTTATATAGGGGTCCGTTTTCTCCCTCTCTCTCCGCCAGGGCAGCAGGTGCGACCGCCACGTGCTTTGCAGCTGGGTCCGCCGCGTCGTAGCTAGAAATGAGTCATAGCCAAGGTTCTCCGCAGTTAGGCCAGGCCTCTCTCCCCTTCCGGAGCGCACGAACCCACACGCACACACACACACGTCCCGTTGACGTCACGGACGCGTTGAGACACGTCTTGGGCAGGCTTCGACAGGTGGCCGGCAGTCCTGACACGTCGGGACTCGTTTCGGGACTCGTTTCCGCAGCGTTGAAACTCGGAAAAGGTTGCCGAAGGTTCCATTCTTAACAGCACCTATAAAGTTGACGACCGACGTCACGACTTTCATCCCATGTTCGAACTTCATAACTTTGGCACAAAGCGCTTCCTGGTGCAGTACGCAGTGATATTGCTTCAGTTCCACGCCACTATACGTTTGTAGTAAAGCAACGGCTACATTTCTTTTCTCAATCATAGCTGGGGTTCCATCGGTGCAGACACTGCGAGTTTTTATCATGGTAGCTTGAGCTTCTCGACAACGTCGTTAAACTCCTTGCTTATCTCTTCTCCAGTAGTCCGTCCGTGCATTGAGCAAAGCTTTGCCAGTTCCTGAGTTACCTCGAAGATGTCATTGACATTACGGATGAAAACAAGCTGTTGAGAAGTATCGTTGATAGCTGTGCTCTCATTCAAAGCAAGAGAGTGTTACACAAAGTGACCGCAATTTTTCTCCAGGTGTTTTGATAGGTCGTCTGCTATATCGTGCACACGTCCCTGTATACAGTCATTCTTGATAAGCTCAGATTTTGGAAGACCGACTTCTTTTCCGAACACATTTATTAAGAAGCAACCAGAAGGAACTCTTTTAATGAAGTCACCATCTGTAAATTGACCACCTGAACGAGCTATCTGTTGAAATATCCGAAAAGAAGCCCTCGTATAGCTGCTTCAGACATGTGTTGTTGTTGTTTTTTGTTTGTTTTTTTGATTTGGTGATGATTTGTTGTTCATCAAGTAACTTCCGCTTTAACTTCTTGACTTTGTTAGCCTCTCAGAATCTGAAAGGGCCCTGAAGTCGCGGGCGTGTTTTGTCTTGTAGTGCCGACGGACGTCGTACTCTTTAGGCACGGCGAGGGACTCGCGCTACACAAGGCAGATGCACTTCGATGCATTCTCAATGAAGAAGTATACCTGTATACTCGTGATTAAACTTCCGGCCCTCCTGGTAGATTTTCCTTTTCTTTAGAAGGGCACTCATATTTCACGAGCAACAAGCTTCTTTCAACAAATGCAGAAACCACCTGGTATTTTTCGCTTTTGCATTGAACTGGTATTGTCTAGAGCCATTAAATGAGCGTAGCTTATTTAGTGGCACTAGTATTGTCTATGTGGATGGATGGATGGATGAATGGATGGATGAATGTTAATGGCTATAGCCAGGGGTCTCAAACACGTGGCCCGCAGGAAACCGGCTACGAGTCCCGGTTCCCATGTCTCGAGCGCTATGGCATGCGCCATCGTGATCTCATCTCGCCGACTCATTTTCGCTCGAAAAGTCGCTCCGCTATTTTAACGTATTCAAGTAGTTTTTACTTATTAGTGTTCACTTGCCCTTTGTTTCACTTTATTTTTTGCTTCCCAGCTTTCTGTAATGTACAGCATGTCCGCTACTAGGCTGGAAGCTTGAGCTTCTTGTTGAGGGATGCATCTCGGCTGCGCGAACTTTCGATCAGAGGAGAAACTGCCGAAGATAAAGCTACGAGCTCGGGATTTTCGCCTTAAAACAAATATCATCATTAAAAGATAAGTATGGGCGTTGTAATAGAAATCGTCAGGAAACCAAGCACTGTCAAATAACTCATTGTTTTGAGACATGTTGAGTTTGGTTAATTCCTGAGTGGATTGAACAACGGGAACGACAGTGTACTTGCTCTCTTGTTCTATTAAAAATGCGAGCACGTTGGTGGGGCGTTGCCATTGTAATTATTGTTATCACATCAGGTCAGGAAGCAAAGTAGTCATATAAACAAATCAAATCTAAAAATGTCACTGGAAAAACGGAGTTTATAAAAAGTATAGAGCACAAGGTGTTTTTAAATCTTTTGACCCCCCCCCCCCCCCCCCCCCCCCCAGTCTAACGTTGGCGCTCGGCCTTCCCACTGTCGGCTGTCTGGCCTCCACGCTCAAATGAGTTTAGGACCACTGGCCGCTATACCCTTTGTGACGGGCGGTAGCTTGCGCCACCTGGCCTAAGTCTAAAAAAACAAAACTATGATTCCTTCCACCCTTCTAAGCCAACTTTCTCACCTAACTATCCCAACAGGAAGGGAGAGGGTTGATAGCCTCCGTGGTGAAAGAGGGAAGGGGATCTGTTGTAAGAGAGCAAGAAGTTTTCGCATTCCGTGTACAGTACAGAGATGTTGAGACAGAACCACACCATGATCAGGGATGGGTGCACACACTGTTTTATTGTTGTCAGCAGGATTATTGGAGAGGGAAATTATGAACAGAAAAATCGTAGTTCCTTCGCCGAAGACTGAGAAAAGTAAGTCAGAGGGTTTCACTGCTGCTTGCCAAGTGAAGCGGTCGCTCGTGGATTGAATGCATAGTAAGCGACTTTTCGGGCCGCTGGCCGCTAAATAGCGCGCGCGGGACGCATGCGGCCAGCAGGCCAAATGTTGTGCACCCCTGGGTTAGTGTATGGCACTCAGTTCCCCGACATTGTTGTGGGCGCCGCCATCTTGGTACTTGTGCAGAGCAGACGCAACTGCCGATCGTCTTGATTCAAAAGTGCGACTTCATCAGCCTTAGATTCCGTGTTAGGAAGCTCATGTAATACTGCCTTGATCTGTCGCGAACTGTTTAAACATTTGTGGAGGACGGAAAAGCCTTTCCTGTGATTTCATTTGAAGCTTCAGATAACTGGCAACCACGAATTTAAGCACCAAGATTGGTAAGTGTTGTTACTCTGAAACCTAGCTTATTTAATGGCTTTAGCCCCCAAAAATGCTTCCGTTTGTACGAAGAAAACAAAACGCACGAAGAAGGCAGTTTTTAAAGCGACGCGCTCGCACCCGTGCCTTTGTCAGCAGCATGGGGATCACCAGGAGCGAAGGAAGTTAGCCAGGTGGAGGGTTGTTTATTTCTCGATAGGCCCAGACGGTATGCACGTACTGGAAACAAACAAGCATATAAACAAAACACACACAAACGCCCGCGCGTACACACAGGTACGCGTGCCGCGAGACAGCCTGCATATATAGTGAACTGACATGGCATGCCGCGGGAGCGGGCAAACGGCCGAGACGGCAAGGAAGCAAACCCGCAGTCATTTCTCACGAAAGCCGCTCCATCTTTCATTAGAGCGCGCGGAGTCCGCGGCAGACAAGTGGGCGCACTAAACTAAAATCTCGGAAGGCAGGCTTGGACGGAAAGCGGCTGCGAACCTTATTCTCTTTTCCATTTGGCTCGTCGTTGGCGCGGTAAGTAGGCACTTCAAACTCGGCCCAATAAATGGCGTGTGCGTCGGCGCTGCGTGCGCCCCAGCGCGGCAGTGGAGGGAGTTACAGTGCGGGCTGTCAGCAGAAGCGTTGGCGGGCGTGCAAACCCGTGCTTTAGATTAAAACTTTTCGGTCAGCTTTGCACGTTGTGAGAAGTGCCATGGGAAGAGTCGAAAGCCTTTTCTTCGGTAAGACAGGTTCGAGCGCACAAAAACGAGTGTCTTTCAACCTGTTGCTCAGTTTGGTCTGGACGAGGTTTTTTCTTGTTTTATGATGTCCGAAGTTTCTAGAAGCGATTTGTTACGAATAAAGATTGCGAGCAGTTGACGTTTGTGGCACATCCCGCATGCCTTCGAAAAATTAGATTTCTGTTTCATCTTTCGCGTATCGAATAAACGTTCACTTGTCTTAACATAGTCGATTAAACAATGCTTTTCCGTGCGAAGGTATACGGCTAGTGCGTCGTCGCTGGTAATAAGTTGTCATGTTTTATAATCTAATTTAAAACTTTGGTTGAAGCGATTCTCAAGTTACGCACAATGCTGCAACATCTGCACGCGTTCCCTAAAATTTTATTCATATAAAGAAAGGTAAACTCTGCAACGTGGTGCATGGTTTTGGTAAGAGAAAGGCAGTCACTATGAAGAAGAAAAAAAAGTGAAAGCCGTTTACAACTCCCTGTAACGCCGAATTGGAGCGCAGCTCTTGAGGAGGAGGAGGGAAGGGTAATTAGGGGAGGGTATACCCCTCCTCCTCCTCCCCTCATTCTTCAATCTCCTCCGGGGGGGGGGGGTCACGTGACCTCGGGGGGAGGGGGGTCGTGATCTGTGACCTCGGGGGAGGAGGGGGGTCACGTGACCTCGGAGGAAGGGTGAGGGGGTCACGTGACCCCTCAGGTCACGTGACCCCCTCCCCCAGGTCACGTGACCCCCCCTTCCGGGGTCGTGACCCCCGGGGGGGGGAGGCTCGCGCGGTGCATTATGGGATATTTCCCATAATGCACCGCGCGGTTACGCCAACGCCGACAGCGACGCCGACGCCGACGGCGATGGCGACGCCGACGCCGCTCATGCCGGAAACGGGCGCCTAAGAGCTGCGCTCTAAAAATTAAAGCCGTTTACAACTCCCTGTAACGCCGAATTGGAGCGCAGCTCTTGAGGAGGAGGAGGGAACAGTACTGGGGGGTCACGTGACCTTGGGGGGTCGCGTGACCTGGGGGGTCACGTGACGATGACGATGCCAATGACGTCATCAGTGACGTCACTGATGACGTCATCAGTGTCGATGACGATGACGATACCTCGGGGGGGGGTCACGTAACTTCGGGGGGTCGCGTGACCCCCCCCCCCCCTCCCCGTGGTCACCGAAGGTACCCGAGGTCCTACGAGGTCCTCCCGAGGTCCTCCCGAAGGAACCCGAGGTCCTCCCGAGGTCCTCCCGAAGGAACCCGAGTACCTCCCGAGGTCCTCCCAAAGGACCTCGGGTTCCTTCGGGAGGACCTCGGGTTTCTTCGGGAAAATTTACCCATAATGCACCGCGCGGTTATGCCGACGGCGACGGCGACGGCGACGCCGACGGCGACGGCGACGCCGCTCAAGCCGGAAACGGGCGCCTAAGAGCTGCGCTCTAAAAAGTAAACTAAAGACCAACTGAAGAAGGAGCTTCGCGCATTATTCACGTTTGCAGCGTGCAAGTTTGTCTGCTCTTTGCGCACCTCGTGCGTTTGTTTAGCCGCCAAATGCGCCATGAGTCTCCCCTCGGCCTGAACCAATGACGGCGCTCGCTTGGCTGCATCGTCATCGCGCATCTCTAGCGCGTTCTCTATGTTGTCCTTTGAATGGCGTGTCCCTCCTTGTGGTCCGATGCGCAAAAGTATAGCCTCCTATATACTGACAATGCCTGGAAGATCGCCACAAGAAGCGGCCGCCGAAATGGAAAAGGTGGAGCGGCAGACAACGGATATAAGGAGAGCCACGTGACTGGCGCCCCGCTGCGGCGAGACGTCGACACAAACTTCTCCAGAGCAAAAAAGTGTGTTTCGGGTCTTCGCCTCTGCAAAAGCTGTGCGCTGACGTCCAAGTTTCCCGAGCAATGGCTCTTTGATGCTTTCTACTACCAGATCCTCGCGTTCCAAATCTGCGACCGGGCACTCAATGGCTCCGTCGTCGAACTGCCAAACTTTGTGAGCATAGAGGAGGCTATGGCAAAAGACGCATCATGGAACACTCGCTTGCCGTATAGACCTTGGCATCGCTTATCACCCGGGCGAGAAATGCTGAGTCACTGAGCTGTGGACGCATTCGCAGGTTCTGATATAGCGCACAGCAGAGCAACAGCGCATGCTCAGAAGGCGTTTCACAGCCCAGCAGACAAAGATGGCAGCGCGCAAAAGGCGATTTTTACGAATGTCTATTCTTGTGCGTCGATAACGTTATCGGGGAATGATTTCGAAGTGATCTACACCAATACAATTTTAGTACTGTCGCCTAGCGACTTGACTCATACGACGAGAGTTTGCCTTTCACGAGCCTTGCACGATTTTAACTCTAAAGTTAAACTAAGTTTCTTTTCCTTTGTTTTACGGTAGTACAAAGCTAAGGTCTTTCTCTGCACCAGTATTCTGTTTTACCGACTCTGAGGTGTGCTCAAAATACGCTTATCGTCCTTGATTCATGCAATTTATAAGCGGCATTCAGCTTTGCCCCTTTAATATTTGACATTTTGATGCAAATATAAAGCTTTTTCTTACTTAATTTTTTTCTATAAGCTTGCGAATACGAACCAATTCTAACCGGTAGAAACCAATTTCTTTATTTTTTGTTTAGCAGTTGTATTAGGCCTGAACCATTTTTCCTCAACCAGAACAAAAACCGTAACAATAAACATTTGGGTTTGACACCCTGTGTAACAGATGTATATACAAGACATACGTACAGCTAGACAACACCGGAAGGATCCACAAGCGCGGGAAATCAAATTAAAAATTCGTACAAATTGGGTTATTCTAGGCCTGTAGTTTCCTCAGACACACAATACCAATCTGTTATTTTAAAAACACTCATCGGTTCACCGAGCAGGCGAACACGCACGTGCTTCACAAAATAAGTATTTTATTTTTAATATTTCTCAACAAATATCTAAACACTCATTCTCGCAAAAAAAAAAAAAAGATTGTTACTGTTTTTAATTGTTCTACCGGTTATTTGCCTCACGTGTTTGATTCCAGCGCTCAATACGTATCTTTTTTTCTTCTTTTTTTATGAATTAAATGAGCTCACAATAGACTGGAGCTGGGACGAAGCAACGAAAAGCGAGGACTAAATAGCAGCTATCCGATCCCAGTGATCTTGGGAGGTCTCTTCTAATGGATTCGAAACCAACTGCCAGCGATGGAACGGCTATCGAGGCGAACAAAAAAGCGCGTCCAATGTTCCGACCGGTGCGCAGGTAACCGCCAGATGTCTGACGTGTGACCCGCACGCGCCTCTCTTTCTCCGCTAGGTGTCCCGCGGAATCATGGTCGATTTTGTTCGGGATCCCCACAGCGCCACGCCGCATGGGACCGCACGACAGCTGTATTGCATGTATACTCCGGAGATGGGTTCCTAATAGTAGTTTCATCATTTCGGATACGAGCGTGCGAGTTTTAGGGGCGCAGCCCAGCCATCCGTGCTTCCGTGGCAAAATTGATTTGAGAGAGATGGCGCGAGACGTAATGGAAGCGCTCAAGTTTTAAAATGAGGAGTGAAAAAAAAAAAGTAGGATGAGATCTACTACTTTAAAACAGGATTGCAAACCTGAACAGTAATAATGAAAGTAACGCCAAACAAGGCACGCAGAAATAATACGCAATATGTGAAATAAAATACCTAAAATGTTAAGTTATTTTACATATCTATTTTTTTTATATTTTACATTAATATTAGTCTAAGTTAAGGGCTTCAATAGAAGTTGTAATTACAAGCACACTTCGAAAATAAAAAAAAATAAAAAACAGCAATCAAAGTACATGTAGAAAAGCCGGTACACAACATACAAAAAATATCAACGAAGTACAAAACGAGCGTGTTGGTAGCAATATCCACCATAAGGAAGGTAACACAAAGAAGACGACGGACAACAATGACTTCTCTGTGTTACTTTCTTATGGACAATATGACGATGAGCTGCATCTAATGTTCAAACGAGTATAAATGCTTTGCGCACGCGCCAGATTCCAGCCGCCTACGATACTTCGAAAAAAATATAACGGCTAGTCGTTGCACGCGTTCGAGATCAAGGTTGAGGATTTTCGTGTACGGGACCCTTACTTCAGACACATGCTCTAACAAAGGGCGTATCCGCATTTTGTAAGCGAGCAGTTTTGTTTCAGAGGTTCGCAATTTTAAAGACCGCCGTAAGAAGCTCGGTCTTGCATTAGCCTGTTGAACTATATTTGTTAGGTGCACGTTCCACCAAAGATCACTGTTATAGCACGGCCTCTCGATCCCCCCTGTTGGTGCGGCCTGCCGATTTTTTCCGAAAACAAAAGAGCGCGCGTGAGAGGAGAACTTCTCCCATCTGCCGTGGAGGCGCTGCACATCGGCTAGTGGTCTCGTGAGTTGAAAGCTATTCTCAGTTTCACCTTATGTTGTACCGCAGACAAGGCTAGAAGCGTGAGCTCATAGCGTTGGGAGCTGCTCTTAACGCACGAGAGCTGGTGCCGCCGAAATATGCCCTAGAGCAAGGAGCTCGCGCCTGTAGCCTTTCCTGCGGTACATCATAAGGTGAACCAGAGTATAGGGAGTATTCACTGGCGGCCATAGCTGTGTGCTCGGCTGCGGAGCGCGTGCTGAACGCGAGCTTCCACAGTTCTTTCGCCACGTGCATTCCGCACCACCGAGATTGCCTGTCTTGGCAGCCTATTAATGCGAGCTCGTTCTGAGCATGCGCTCTAAACAGTGACCTCAAATATGGCGGCCAGTGAATACCTCCTATAAAGAAGGCGCATATCGCGCTCTTGCTCCGCGACCCAGAGAAAATATCTGCCCGTCATTGGCTTCGCCGATACCGAGGCGCTGCCACGGTTGCAAGAGGCCGCGAAAATCGCTTGTCCCCCACCTTTTCGCCGCTTTGCGCGGAGAAACTATCGCAGTTTTACCCTGTGCTCGCATGCGTGGTTTGTGTTTTCGATCGTTTTTTTGCTCGTTTCCATAGTTTTGTGGCGATAACCACTGATAGCTGAGAAAAAAGAGACGCAGACAGCTGCCTTTTGTCTGTCTCTGCACAGTTTTAAAGTGTGCAGATGGGTTACAGAGCACGCGATGCCTAAAAACTGTTGCGTGCCGCATTGTAAGTCAAATGCTGCAAGAAATCCGGAGCTCTGCTATCACGAGCTTCCGTCTAGAAAGAAATTTCGGGATGCCTGGTTGAAGAACATTTCGCGTCAAGGCAGCGAGAAGGACAGCCAGTGGCAACCAAGCTCCAGGAGCGTCATGTGCTCCCTTCATTTTAAAGGCCGACGTACACTTCGCGCTTTCCACTTTTGCCCGTCACCTCCTCTTCACGTTTTACCTTACCCCAACCTGGCTCCCCCTCGCAGCTTAGGAGAGAAGAGCGCTAAGTGGATTATCTTCCCTGCAGAAAGCCGAGGTTGTACGTATAGGCCTTTAAGGAGGAGGACTACAAAGTAGGGATGAAGCGGAAGTTGCTGGGACCGACATCGGTGCGACTCAATTCCCATCGTATTCGTTGTACATGCAACCAGCAGGTTCAAAGAAGCGCAGAACGCTTGTACGTGTGCCACCTAACGCGTCCACGTCGCATGCGAGTGGTAGAAGCCAACAACGCAAAATGCAGTCCCCTGCAGAAAGAAGACCAGCTGTTGATGGGTGCATGGCTATTGAACCTTGCCTGCAAAAAGAGTTTAAAGTGGAAGAATTTTAGACGTCATTCAATTTGACAGCTAGGCTTCATAAAAGATGCCAAGAAAAACGCGCACCGCCTTCAAATGCAAGCCAAACGACTGAACGAGCGAATGAAAATATATGCGGCAAACCTGCGACGAATTTCAAGACAGATTGAAGCAAGGAAGGCTAATGTTTAGAACCCGCTCAAGTTTGCAGGTGACGTGTCCTGAATGCAAGCTGTAACTTAAAGGGATACTACAACGAAATTTCGGCGCTCATTTTTTGGTCTATATCTGTTCAAAAGAGCAGTATCGCATGGAACATACCAATATCTTGTTAAAAAAGTCTCGAAAAGGAATTTTAAAACGAATTAAACGATTAGCAAAGAGCACCTGGTGGATGTCGCTAACGCCTCGTTTGTAATGCTCGTCTAGGAACCTTGACAGCTAGTGACGGAGGTTGTCTCGCCTCCGGCCACGACGAGAGAAAGGGGAAGGAGGAACACCCTCTTCCCGAGAATCCCTTTTGTGTGTCGCAGAAGTCGCTATTGTCCCCCTACAAGATTATAGAAGATTAACCCGTCACTCAAAATTTGTACAAAAGCAGCCGCTTCGGTGGCTGGAACATCCTCTCGGCGTCAGCCTCGCCGTAGCTTTGCTCGTCTCGAGACGACCTACGTCACGATTGCGTTGGATGTCACGTGCTCTAAGCTGGGCCTTCTCCGAGCGCTTGCCAGAGTGGGCCGTTTATAACGAAAAATACAGCCACCAGGATCAAAATACAAACGTGCGATTGTCATTTACGGATATTGTGGATCATATTCAACCTATTTTTGAACACGGCGGGAATATTTCAAATTTCGTTGAAGTATCCCTTTAAGGAAAATGAATCTCGTGACGGAGAAAATTAGTTCATGTTTAGCCTTGACCAACGAGGACTCAGCTATCCACGACCTGAAGCAGTCTGGCCGTGCAAGCTCGTCTGCTTCTTTGTCGAGAGGGCTCTACAGTCGGCAGAGATTCGTCGTTCTGGACGGATTGGCAAGGTCCTCTCGAGCGCTGTGCTTCCACACCTTATGGACTGCCCGCTGATGTGGTGTACTAACTGCAGAGACCCGTACCACAGCTAAGAGCTCTGCGAGCTCTTTGTCGGGAAGCTCCTCAGACCTCTTCTGGCTAACTCGGCTGGTGACCTAAACAGCTCTCTAGAGAATATATTGAGACTTTCGCGGAAACCTCTTTCCCGAAAGCTATTCCGCTTGCGAACTATATGACTCCCTTGATCTGTTCGTGAACAATGAAGTTTATATTGCTGAAGTTATGCACGAGGAATCCGTTTCTTATTGTCCCTCACAGATAAATAAAAGGCACAGCTCGATCGTGCTCGAGCATCGGTTAAAACCGGAAATCATACGGCCTAGCTATATCCAACTATAACTCATTACAGTGGTAATAGAAACGGGGACGGGAACAAGAAAACGACAATTCGCTCATACTGCCAGCTGAATGCGACACTAACGCGCAGCCTGCAGCTGAGTGAGCTCCTCGCAGAAAGAATTATGTGCTTCTATTTGACACAGATTTGTCACATCATTCATGCAATCTGGCACTCGTTTCAAATGAGACTCGCCGCTTCACGAAAAACAATCTAAATAGCCACACCTAGGGTGCCTACATGTTTCCGCCGCTCCGGAAGCGGAGCGGAAACATGTAGGCACCCTAGCCACACCGGGCCGCGCCGGGCGGACTGCGCCTCTCTCGCTATTAGCCCCGAGAGCGAACACAAGCGTCGCTGTGGTCGGCCTTCTACGATTGGCCGAACGCTGACTATGACGTCGGAAAGGGGATTTATCATTGACGAAATAAGAGGAATGAAAGAACTTTAATTTTGACGGTGTTGGCAGTTCTCCTTTGAGAGTGCAATGATTTCAAGCTTCCACCATGCTATTTACAAACACCATCGAACTTGTTGTTTGCAAGGTAATGACGTCACAACGGGGAACCATAGGAGGGCGCCACCAAAACTTCTCGCCGCTAAATTTAACGAGCGCCACGGCTGGCGCTGCGGGGTAAAGTAGAACTATCGCTCTCACCGGCGGCGCGACACATACGGCAGGCCGCTCCCAAGGGGAGTCCCTTATCAAGCGGCCGTGGTTATAGCAACGCCAAGGTATCAACTCTTTCCAGAAGAACACCATCAAAAAGATAATATCTCGCGATATCACAACAGAAAAAAAAAGACCCGGTGAAAACATAGAAGTTTAAATACTATTTTCTTCGTGATAATAGACACCTCGCGAGCAACTAGACACCTTGCGAGCAACAAAGGAGTCCATTAGGAACCGAAGTTAAAATAGTTGTAGCGGCACGCTACAGCGAGTAAAGAAGACGAAGACCTCCAGCACGAGAAAGCACCATCACTTGCACGCGGGGGCTCGAGATGACAAGGCGAAGGGCTACGCAGTCCACGTTCCACGATCTTTAGATTTTGGCTCTTTTGTAAATAATGTAAATATACAATTTGTTAGCAAATAAGAATATCTTTCTTGTTACAAACTGGTGACCCGAGACTCCAAGTGACTTCCATCAACCAGTGAGTTCGCCTTGGAACATCTGCGCTCATTTGGAACGATGAGCGTCACTCAAGCTTCCGCGTCGTCGGGCGACCTAACAACGCTTGCTGTCGCTGCGGTCAACTTCAAGTTACCGGAATTCTGGGCTGGTGATTCGGAACTCTGGTTCCTCACGATTGAGTCGACCTTCCGAAAGAACAAGATAACATCGTCCTTGACGAAGTTTGACCACGTCATTTCCGCTCTGCCGCAGTCATCGGCAGCAGTCGTTTGGGACACCCTTCGCGCTCCACCAGAAGACCAGCCCTATGAATACTTGAAGAGTGAACTCATCCGACGAACAACAGAGTCGGAACACAGCAGGCTGCAGCAACTCCTGATGGCAGAAGAACTAGGTGACAGGAAGCTGACAGAACTGCTACGACGCATAGAACAGCTTCTAGGAGATAAAGCACCGAACATGGATACAACGATTCTCCGAGAACTTTTTCTCCAGAGGCTACCATAACCAGTCCGCATGATACTAAGCACATCGACCACCGACTCCACCGCCACGTTGGCTCGGATGGCCGACCAAATCATGGACGCGGGCTTTCCATCCATCTCCGCTGTGCAAACACATGACACTACACTCCATGCCGCACGACCATCGCCGGCCGTGGAGGACAAGATTGCCCAGCTGCTGTCTTCCAACTCTCGGATGGAAGCCAGGATGGATCAACTCACGCGAGAGCTCAAGGACCTCCGCATGCGTCACTCCCGATCCTCGAGCACAAGTCGACGAACCAACGAAGAACGCCGCCGAAGCAAGTCTCCTGCAAAACACCAGGTCTGCTGGTACCACTACCGTCACGGCAATGATGCCAAGAAGTGGCAACCTCCGTGTACTTTCACGGGAAACGGCAAGGCCGCACACTAGAGGCGGATGGTGTAGCCGGCCTGGAGTCCAACCGTCTTTTCTACGTAACCGACCGAACCACCAAGGTCCGGTACCTAGTAGACACGGGGGCCGAGATTTGCGTCGTTCCGCCTACGCTGGAAGATCGACGGCATCGACAGGACACCCCGCCACTACATGCAGTGAATGGTTCACCAATTAAGACGTACGGACAAAAGTCAATCACTCTCGACATCGGCCTCAGACGGACGTTCCGGTGGGTTTTCTTAATCGCCGACGTTCTTCAACCCATCATAGGAGCCGACTTTCTCCGACATTTCGCGCTCATGGTGGATGTAAAGCGAAAACTCCTCCACGACGTTGAGACTCTCCTCACCGTGCAAGGAATAACTGCGAAGGGAGTCCAAGAGGCGCCCAGCCTCCCCCAAGTGGAGCCCACCTCCCAATGGAAGGATATCCTCGACGAATTCCCCAACGTGTTTCGTCCAACTTCAATGGACATACCGGTGAAACACACCGTGACCCACCATATCGAGACGAAGGGAACTCCGGTGTTTTCTCGACCTAGACGCCTAGCTCCAGATCGCCTGCGGATAGCGAAGCAAGAATTTAAGCACATGCTCGAGCTTGGCTACGTCCGGCTTTCTTCCAGCTCCTGGTCATCGGCCCTCCACATGGCCCCAAAGAAGAGCGGTGACTGGCGTCGATGCGGGGATTACAGAGCCCTCAACCAGAGCACGGTCCCCGATCGGTATCCGATTCCCCACATACAGGATTTCACCGGCGCCTTGCATGGAGCAACCATCTTCAGTAAGGTGGACCTCGTGAAGGCATACCACCAAATTCCTGTGGAACCGGCCGACGTCCCGAAGACCGCCATAATAACCCCATTCGGAATGTTCGAGTACTTACGGATGCCGTTTGGTCTCCGCAACGCGGCCCAGACCTTCCAAAGGTTCATCGACCAAGTCCTACGTGGCCTGAACTTTACTTTCGCTTACATGGACGACATCCTCATTTTCAGCGACAACCCGAAAGACCACGTAGACCACCTACGTCATCTCTTCTCTCGCCTTGAAAACTATGGATTGATCGTCAACCCTGCAAAGTGCACATTCGGCGTCGAGGGCCTGGATTTCCTGGGCCATCGCGTCGACAGTCACGGCATACGACCGCTGCCACAGCGAGTAGAAGCCATCCGCGAGTTCCCGCAACCTCCTACAACAAAGAAACTCCGCGAGTTTCTCGGGCTCGTGAACTTCTACAGGCGCTTTGTTCCTCAGTGTGCTACTATCCTCCAGCCCCTGCATGACCTTTTGCAAGGAAAGCCAAGTAATAACGCCGTTCTGACTTGGACACCAACTGCTGACGCAGCGTTTTCCGCCATCAAGGAGGAACTTGCAAAAGCTACACTGCTGACCCATCCAAAGGCTGGAGCGCCAACATCAGTCATGGTAGACGCCTCTAACTCCGCCGTCGGAGCTGTCCTCCAGCAGAACATAAACGGAACATGGAAACCAATGGCATTCTTCTCGAAGAAGCGATCAACCACTGAGTGCCACTACAGCACTTTCGGAAGGGAACTACTAGGAGTCTACCTTGCCATCAGACACTTACGCTACTACCTCGAGGGACGATCATTTTTTGTGATGACAGATCACAAGCCGCTGACGTATGCTTTAACATCTAGCAGTGAAACGCACACGCCAAGAGAGATACGGCAAATGGCTTATGTCATGGAGTTCACGACGGACATCCGCTTTGTACCAGGCAAAGAGAACTCTGTAGCAGACGCACTCTCTCGAATTGGTGTGAACACCTGCTCTACCGAACGGAACGCTGTCGACTACGAAGAACTAGCAGCAGCGCAGAGCACGGATACGACACTACCACATCTGCGGGAAACGACGTCACTAGACCTCCAAGGCACGAAGATTCCGGAATGCAAAGCAACATTGGTCTGCGATGTGTCAACAGGACAACCAAGACCATATGTGCCCGAGAAGTTCCGGAAACCTATTTTTGGATCAATCCACTCACTTTCACACCCAGGAATTCGAGCCACACAACATCTCATAACTGCTCGATTCATCTGGCCTAAGATCAACACCGACATCCGCAACTGGACACGCACGTGCGTGCAATGCCAGCGCGCGAAAGTGGGTCGGCACACGACTACACCGCTCGGCAAGTTTTCACCTCCCGATGGGCGTTTCAGCAACATCCACCTCGACATAGTGGGACCACTTCCGCCAGCCGACGATTGCCGGTACATTTTGACCTGCATCGACCGCTTCACGATGTGGCCTGAAGCAACACCGATCAAATCGATAGCAGCAGAAGCCGTAGCACTGGCCTTCGTCAGCGTGTGGGTCAGCCGTTTTGGAACACTAATCACCATCACGACAGACCGAGGAAGACAATTCGAGTCTACACTGTTCCAGAACCTCTCGCGGATCCTAGGTACAAAGCATATTCACACTACATCCTATCACCCCATCTCCAACGGAATGGTGGAACGGTTTCACAGACAGCTAAAGGCCAGTTTGAAGACGAAAGGTACAGCCGCGCCTTGGACGGAAACTCTACCACTCGTCATGCTTGGAATACGCACGTCCCTAAAAAGTGACCTGGGATGCAGTACAGCAGAAATGGTGTACGGCACGCCTCTACGCATCCCTGGTGAGTTTCTAACACCTACCACCAACACCGAAACCACCACAGCAGAGGACTACGCAAGCCGTCTACGTTCCTCATTCGAGAAACTACGACCTACGCCCACACGACAGCGGAACTCTCGCAAGGTGTTCCACAGCCCGGAACTGTCATGCTGCACCCACGTGTTCATACGAACAGACGCCGTGAAGCGACCGCTGCAGAACCCATACGAAGGACCATTAAAGTTTTAAAACACGGCGACAAGTACTTCACCGTGCTCGTGAAAGGACGTGAAGATACAATTTCCCTCGACAGGATAAAACCAGCACATCTCGAGCAACCCCAAGCACACACAACTCCAACCATAGTACGACGTGTACACTTCAAAGGAGCACCTGGTCGCTCGTCTCCTCCACCTCCTCGCTAGGGGGGGGGGGGGGGGGGGGGGGGTGGGGGGAGTACCTGTAGCGGCACGCTACAGCGAGTAAAGAAGACGAAGACCTCCAGCACGAGAAAGCACCATCACTTGCACGCGGGGGCTCGAGATGACAAGGCGAAGGGCTACGCAGTCCACGTTCCACGATCTTTAGATTTGAGCTCTTTTGTAAATAATGTAAATATACAATTTGTTAGCAAATAAGAATATCTTTCTTGCTACATAGTAATGGTTAAAAATAATTTTAGTACTTCCAAAAGTTTTCAAAATTGCTCTTGAGATTACTTATTAATAAATATATTCGAATATTTTCAACTCAAAAAGTATTTGAATACAAATAATTTGATTACTTGTTATGAGTACCATACATATCTGGCTACATGCTGTGTATCATTTGCGTTGCCTTGCCTGCATGCAACGTTTTTTGTCCCATTCGAACGTAACGAGTTTTGCGCGACATTCAACGCATAAAACACATTTTGTGTTAAAAAATTGCTTTTATCATTTAAATTGCACCACGACAAAGGAGCTTGTCAGTGGCGTTTAATATGAGTATATAACTGGTTCATGCTAGCGCAATGTAAGTTGGAGTAAAATTAGAAATATTCCAATTTAATATTGTTGAATGGCCCCTTAAAAGTCGGTGCCTCATTTTCGTACGTGGATGTTGTCGCGTAATACAACATAGACACGATGAAATAAGGAGAGTAAAATACCGATTCTGTCGTGATGCTGTGTTCAAATCACGAATCTTATCGGGTTCATCGGATCACAACATACTTTTGTTGAATAACTTTATTAGCTTTATATTATAGTACGATAACTCCAATAAACAATTTCTTATTTGACTATTTTAATGATGCCTGCTTGGTCGTCGTGTGATGGCTTCAGAGGTGGAGTGTTCAGCACAGACGCTTCTAGTCTAAATGGTGTTGGTCAACATCTAAAATAGCAACTGTCAGAAGCTCTTTTGTGAAAAGGAGAGTACACTACTGTCGAGACCGGTCATGAGAAAGTCAATTATAACGAAATAGCGGCTACAGCGAAGCGATCACGATTTCCCATTCCCCTCTGCACTTCGCTAACCGAAGTCGGTTATAACGAAATAGCGGATATAGCGAAATGATTTGTGATTCCTGTTGACGTCGTTATAACCGGTCTCGACAGTATTGTCAAAAGGGCTGCACTGAGCACGTGGAATTGCTATCAGTTAAATGTATTTCGCTCTTTGTTCTTTCATTGTCAAGTGCAGTCTTAAACCGCGGAGCGGTCAGTCTCAGTGGTCGGTATTCCCTACGCCACACTCAAACTAGCCCGGGCAAATGGTGATGTGCAAACACTTAAACAAGGATAAAGTTTGGATTAAAGTTATGAGGTTCGTCGAACCAGGAAGCGTGGTAATTAACTATTCAGAATATCGGGGAAGTTGGAAGCTCGGTTTCGAACCTTGCTAAAAGTTATGTGTTATGCAGCGCTTCGCACGGAAGCGATGGCTGGTATTTTTAAAGGATTTCTTTTTTTCGACGCTACGCGAGCGAACAAGACATCCGGAAAGCTTCGCTCTTGCGCCTCTGCCTTCAACAAACAATTTAAAACTGACAAAATATGCTTGCATAAAATGGATGAACACACGGTATAGAAGGCATCAACGTCCCTGCTCAAAAATCCACACACCAAAAACAAGTCTTTTTTTTTTTTTTTTTGCGCCACCCGTCCGTGTCATGCACCGCTTTTGAAACCGCATGACCGAGGCACTAAATAAAAGGTAGTGCCCTGATGGGAGCACTTAAAAAGGGCAGCCCGCCAATGACTGATCGCTACGAGCAATGAAAGGAACGGTGCTCCTGCGGGGATCCCTCAATTTGCGATCATTACGTGGGACCTCACCAGAGAGGCGGCAGCGCGTGGGGGAAACACTCTCCCCGACCAGAGGAGGGGGGCTCCCTTTCTCACCGCTCCCGTCCGCCCGAGGGGTGGGAAGTGGACCGTGTAGTCGGAGCAAAGCGTGAGCATGTTCACGTGTAATAATAAACACGTGTCAGCGTGATTTCCGTGGCCCTCGCTCTCCCTTCGACGCGTCGTTTTGCTTGTGTTTTTAATGTTTTTGGTGCTTCCTGCGGCGAGTCTGCGAATTGTTTGTCTATCGTGGAAAACGTTGCAGCCGCTTACAGGCCGTGAACATGAAGGGGGGCACGAGGAAACGTCGCAGCCGAGCCGAGTGTGTTTAAACCATACGATGCTTTGTGAGGGCCGGCGCTGATCCGTTTACGGGGTCGCGCCGCTTTCGATAGTACTGCTTTTCCCGTTGGAAGTCGAAGACGTATACCGTTGTTCGCTTGGGGAAGTGGGAACCAATAGACGCCCGTATGTGCGCAGCTTATGAATTTAATTCGAGCACTCCCGCTCCTCGAGGGAACGTGTCCAGGGACTCTATAGACTCCTCAAACACAACATTGGAACCGACAAGTTCGAGGAGCAACTTCGGCGACAAGAGTTTGCCGTCATCGTTGCGGAATTCCAATCGGCAAGGTCCTTAAAGTTCGGCCCCAGCTTTGTATTTGACGCGGCCCACGGGTTACTTACAGATCGTGTCACTGACAACTGGGGTGGGAAACTCGCGACTTACTAAGTTCGCGCGGATTGTGATTCGTTCTTAGACATTTGTGTCGACGCAATCTGATTGGCTCCGGAGAGATCAGAAGATGCTCGGTCTATCGATCAAACCGTCAAATGCAGATCTGCGTTTTATGAGGAACATGGGGGCACGCTAACCCCACCTTCAGCCTTCCATGACACGCGCGACGCCGTGTTTAGCGTCGCCGCATCCTCTTTTTAGTACCGCATCTTTCTGCTTTTAATATCTTTGTTGTTTTTGACGCTTTCGTAGCAGGCGAAGTCTTTCCAAAGCGCCTCGGAGTACTCTCTCCTGCCTCTCCTGCCTCTCCTGTTCTTGACTCTTTTTTTTTTTTTTTTCCGAGTTGCGTTGTGTGGTTGGCGGAGCTCGCGTTACGGCGCAGCTGTTTGGCAGCAGGTCAACTCTCTTCTATCGCGGCACGCTTCATTTCGAGGCTAAATCAGAGTCAGCTTCAGTAAGAATGCAACGCTGATCTAGAACAGGTGACAGCGCCATACACCAGACGTCCGACGGCCCTTACAACGTGTCTGATATAGATGGCCGATTCCGCCCAATGCCACGGGCAATCCTGGCGTCACGTGCGTTCGCGTGACGCCGTGGCTGGACGACACTTGGTCACACCCTTGCAGGTTTAATTAAAATTTAACTTACTACGATTATTAACCTAACGTTCGCATAAAAGTGCATTGACGCGAAGCCTGAGCGCTGCCTGCCGAGCAAGGCTGTGCATCGCCGCTAAACCCAAACAGATATATATTGAGTAGCTGCGTCCTTGCGCCCCATTAGCATTTCCCGTGTCTTACAAACATAGAAAATCTCCGTCGACCTGAACTCTGAGACACAAGATAACCAGATTTCACTTCTTCCACACAAAACATTTGTACGCTACGATCTAGATCCGCCAGAGATTCGTGAAAGTATTTCCGAAGATAACGTGGGGCTGTGAATGGCAATTGGAGAATTCGGAGAAGTCAGTGGCACCATGTGGTAGGTCAGCGAAGTTCCGGCAATCCTTCATTGCAGAAAGTTAAAAAAATCGCGTGCCGAAAATTGTCCATTATTGTGGTCAAACAGTAACCGATGAGGCGTCCCCGGACGCAATGTGAACACAACAACGGGAAAAAACGTAGCAGTCAGAAAAACCAGAAGACCGATATATTTGCCGATGCACGCGTCACAGGAGTGACAGGCAGGACGTGGAGCGGAAAAATAATTTTGTAAGACTAGGTTAAGAAGCTGAGTTTCGTAGACTCGCATCTGGTAAAATAAAACAACGTAAATGATTGAAACAAAACATAAAACTAAAACCCCCAGATCACCCAATATAAGCCTTACGAACCCCGATACAATGGAAGGAAGTTTCACGAACTCTCAAATTTTCGGAAAACGAGGCGTTTTAGGCCTTTTTCTTTGTTAGATTGTAGGAGTTCTGTCTGGGAAAATGCAACAACGCACTGGTTCACCAACACGTAGTCATGTAATGAGTGTTATCTAACGCGCCGCGACCCAAAACGTCCTCGCACTTACACTGCGGTGGCCTAATAGCAGCGGCGGAGCGCCGCCCGCGTGGTCAATTTGAACTTGGTTCCCTCGCGGTGGAAATGACCATGGTCGATTTAGCATGCGAGCAATCTGGTTCACCGTTTTGAATCCCCAGGTTTCCCACAATAGTCACTGACAAGGGGAGAATGGCAGGGCATGTTTTCCAAACGCCAGGGCTGCAACCGCTCCAGCACAAGCTCCGTGCCTTCCGCTGTGCTTTGGGTGCTCGTGCCTGCACGCTCGAGGCTCAGAGACGTCGAGGCGTTATCGAAGGCTGGAGAACAAAGACCTCCCTGCCACTCTCGTCCTCTGTATGGAAATATAGGGGGTATCGACGAGTCATCATCAGCACGAGCGATGGGTAAAGCAACGTATCGTCTGCCAATCTTGAAAGCGAAAAAACAAAATCTGTTTAATAGGTTTGTTGTCAGCATGCAGGCACTTAACCACAAAACCCAAAGCAATCGCATCGAGTGACTACTCCCCACACAGCTGTCATCACCAGCGACTCCGAGTGACGACTGGCCAAACACGCGGCAGCAACGAACGAGTCATTAGAGAGTTTCAGTAGATTGAAAGAAGCGGGCCCAGCGGGCGCGGGCTCAACACATGCTTCGAAGTGACGGCACGAGCTCCCGCTAGCGAAGCGAAGCTCCAGAGTGCGATCTACTACTCAAAGTTCCTATTGTGCCTACCCGCTATTCGTGAAAAGCGACTCGGGATGAAAGTCCGCTCCACGTGATTGGCGCCGTGAGCCAGCCGGTGTTCGGGAGCGCACGTGGGATGATTCGTTGAGGCTCACATCCCTGCACATCCCACCTACCTGTTCAAAAAGAAAATGTCGGTCCAAACACGTTTTTTTTTTTTATGTCTCCATTTATTGGGTTTATCTATGCATCTCGTTTTCCTCTAGTCTAGTCGGGCGTATGTTTTCTTATATATTCGCGGTAAAAGTAAAATACGCAAACAAAAACAAATACTAACTCCGCAAAAGAAAAAAGAAAAAAAAAAGTACCACGATCGGTTGATTTTGGTTCGTTTCAGCCGCCAATATGCTCCCATCCGTGCGGCCAGCCCAGAGCATGCACTGTCCACTAAATTCCGTATACCTTTCACATACACTAAATAATATCGAGAGTTAACATCACGGTTGTGCAATCACCTGACTTAAGAAAAAATAAAAAAAAATAAACCGTTTTGCGAAATCTTTTATTAAATTTACATACAAAACTAAATTATTTGTTCTTGTTGAAAAATATATAAATGAAAAACAGCATCGTTTTTCTTTTTAAAAGGAAGGGATCACATCGGCGATGAGTTCCAACGTTTAGCCTCGAACCGCGCACTAAACTAAAGCGAAAAAAAACAAACAATAAGCCCGTACAAGGGAAGATCGTCCAACCTACGAAACTGTTCGCCCGCACTTCCAGGAACTACTATATCCCATTCCCACCATAACAACTCACCCGTCCACTCAACCCCCCCTCAACCCCCCCCCCCCCCCCCTCTCTCCGCCTACACATTTTTTTTCTTACTGTTTCCACTTAAATTACACAAGACATTCAGCCCGAAATACTTCTCTGGCCGTTGCACCTATATACCTGAGAGGAGGGGGCGGCGCACAGAGCAACTGTCGCATAACGCTCGCCACTCAGTGAAATGGACTCTCCCCACCCAAGATCGCGTCGCCGCGATTCCCGCACGAATCAATAGGCGATTACGGTCGCTCGCCAAAGGGCCTATAAAATGTCGCACATTCGTAGCAATGACCGCAATCTCGTCGTCGCGGACTGGGCCGCGATTGAGTCGCTTCCCCCGTCCCATTCCTTTCATTGCCCGCAATTGTTCCTGGCGGACAAGAGGTTCGGTCCACCGTACGGAGGATATACGTCGCGAGGACGCGTAGGCGAGCTTTATCTTGGGGCCAGATGGGAAGATTCGTTCCCTTGGCGAGAGGCGGCATAAAGTGCCGGCCATCCACATATTGCTCTCCTCGGGTTTCTTCTCATCATTGAAATGCGCCAAGTGGACGACATTAAAGAAAAAGAGGGGGAAAAGAAAACGGGAATTTAATACGCGAAACGCGCGCCTCTTTTCCATCTGCCGGAGGGCGTATTCGTTCGGTCTTTGTCGTTTCGTTGCCCAACGGTTAGTGTCCCTTTTACGACCGGATTTCGAAACGCAAACCCGAACACGTTTTTTTTTTTTAATTTTTTTTTTCATCCGGTTTGGTTTAAACTAGGGGTGTTCGAATATTCGAAATTTCGAATACGAATCGAATATGTTTCTTATTCGGAACGTATTCGATTCGAAAATTGCATATTCGGAAGTTCCCGAATGTTCGGCCAAAGCCGAATATTCGGGAAAAACGGCGAATATTCGCACAAACTACGAATATTCGAGCTAGTAACGAATAATCTGCTTGTCACGCATTCCCCTATGAATATGTTTATTCACTGAGAAAAACGTATGATCCGTGCGTTATCGGTCTGCTCCGTTTCTGTCTGTCCGATGGCAGCAAGAAAGGATCAGTTTCGGTTTCTTTTTCACCAAGCCCTTTGTTGTGTGGCGCTTATATAGAAATATGTGATCCAATTGCACGTTCTATACCTTGATGCAATAAAATAAAGCTTGAGAGGAGATATAAATATAAAATATCTCTCGATAGTGTTATCTAATATAAATGTTTGAAAATTAAAAAGAAAAAGAAAAAGCTAGGGGCGAGCAGAACATTGCATCGCCATCGACAACAACTCCTGCCACCAGTGCCTGCCACTCCCGCTCATTCAAAATTAGAGATATCGCGAACCTGCCCAGTTTCCAGTTCGACTAAGTTCGACTTTTTCGACCTTTCAACGTGATGTTCGAGAAAGGTTCAACTGAAGTTCTACTTTTGTGCGCAAGCGTCAATATTAAAAAAAAAAGAAAAACTAATTGACTCAACTGGCGGAGGAAATGTGCAATATTTGTTGGGTTTATTGGCATCACAGGTTCACATTAATAACTAATGAAAGCGTTAAAAGCGCATATTCTCGCTTTTATATGGAGTAAACATTGGTTACCATTTTATAAAAAATAAAATGAACTACTTTCTATATTATTTGTTTCCATAAATTCAAAATATTCATGTAGGAGCCGGGCAAGACTCTCCATAAGTCAAATTTCTTCGAACTTGAGGGAAATTTCGCAGGTTTCTCGATTTAAGGGTCTTTCTACTGGCGGAAATGTTGTCACGGCGCGTAGGGAGCGCTTACTTTCTGAACAGTCGAACAGTTAATTTTCCTACACGATAATTGTAATGAGTGCATCTTTAGCCTTTTGCAGCCCAGTAAAATGCAGTTGCATTTATTTATTTTGAAAAGGCAATAAAACCTGCCGTTACCACTTGTTTTGTAATTTTTCATTACAAGACACATATTCGATATTCGATTCGATATTCGAAGCCCGTTTTCTGTCTTATTCGTATTCGATTCGTACTCGAAAATTTCAATATTCGCACACCCCTAGTTTAAACGGTTCAAACCATTCAAAAGCACCATTTGTATTACTGTAAGCCTTTCTGTAACAGAGACGGACAAACTCATGCCTGCGGGCTCTCCTCTCTCCCCCCCCCCCCTTTTTTTTCCCTCCATTTTAAAGTGTAAAATGCTTTTTAACGCTACCTTCCAATCCCAAAATATTGCCTGCCCGTCCATCCGTTCGTGCATTTTCCGCTAAATTTAGCGGGGAAAGTGGCGTCACGTGATTTATACTTTTGGCAAAATTGACAGCACGTCACCTTTACGTCAGCTAAGTTTCCGCGCTAAATTCAATCGCAAAAATTCACGTCTTGTGGTCAAAACATTGATTCAGTTTCCCCGCTAAATTTAGCGGGAAATTGACATCACATGACCTGTACATCAATTGAGGTGATTGCCCGCTAAATTTAGCGGGGAAAGTGGCGTCACGTGATTTATACTTTTGGCAAAATTGACAGCACGTCACCTTTTTTACGTCAGCTAAGTTTCCGCGCTAAATTCAATCGCAAAAATTCACGTCTTGTGGTCAAAACATTGATTCAGTTTCCCCGCTAAATTTAGCGGGAAATTGACATCACATGACCTGTACATCAATTGAGGTGATTGCCCGCTAAATTTAGCGGGGAAAGTGGCGTCACGTGATTTATACTTTTGGCAAAATTGACAGCACGTCACCTTTACGTCAGCTAAGTTTCCGCGCTAAATTCAATCGCAAAAATTCACGTCTTGTGGTCAAAACATTGATTCAGTTTCCCCGCTAAATTTAGCGGGAAATTGACATCACATGACCTGTACATCAATTGAGGTGATTGCCCGCTAAATTTAGCGGGGAAAGTGGCGTCACGTGATTTATACTTTTGGCAAAATTGACAGCACGTCACCTTTACGTCAGCTAAGTTTCCGCGCTAAATTCAATCGCAAAAATTCACGTCTTGTGGTCAAAACATTGATTCAGTTTCCCCGCTAAATTTAGCGGGAAATTGACATCACATGACCTGTACATCAATTGAGGTGATTGCCCGCTAAATTTAGCGGGGAAAGTGGCGTCACGTGATTTATACTTTTGGCAAAATTGACAGCACGTCACCTTTACGTCAGCTAAGTTTCCGCGCTAAATTCAATCGCAAAAATTCACGTCTTGTGGTCAAAACATTGATTCAGTTTCCCCGCTAAATTTAGCGGGAAATTGACATCACATGACCTGTACATCAATTGAGGTGATTGCCCGCTAAATTTAGCGGGGAAAGTGGCGTCACGTGATTTATACTTTTGGCAAAATTGACAGCACGTCACCTTTACGTCAGCTAAGTTTCCGCGCTAAATTCAATCGCAAAAATTCACGTCTTGTGGTCAAAACATTGATTCAGTTTCCCCGCTAAATTTAGCGGGAAATTGACATCACATGACCTGTACATCAATTGAGGTGATTGCCCGCTAAATTTAGCGGGGAAAGTGGCGTCACGTGATTTATACTTTTGGCAAAATTGACAGCACGTCACCTTTACGTCAGCTAAGTTTCCGCGCTAAATTCAATCGCAAAAATTCACGTCTTGTGGTCAAAACATTGATTCAGTTTCCCCGCTAAATTTAGCGGGAAATTGACATCACATGACCTGTACATCAATTGAGGTGATTGCCCGCTAAATTTAGCGGGGAAAGTGGCGTCACGTGATTTATACTTTTGGCAAAATTGACAGCACGTCACCTTTACGTCAGCTAAGTTTCCGCGCTAAATTCAATCGCAAAAATTCACGTCTTGTGGTCAAAACATTGATTCAGTTTCCCCGCTAAATTTAGCGGGAAATTGACATCACATGACCTGTACATCAATTGAGGTGATTGCCCGCTAAATTTAGCGGGGAAAGTGGCGTCACGTGATTTATACTTTTGGCAAAATTGACAGCACGTCACCTTTTTTACGTCAGCTAAGTTTCCGCGCTAAATTCAATCGCAAAAATTCACGTCTTGTGGTCAAAACATTGATTCAGTTTCCCCGCTAAATTTAGCGGGAAATTGACATCACATGACCTGTACATCAATTGAGGTGATTGCCCGCTAAATTTAGCGGGGAAAGTGGCGTCACGTGATTTATACTTTTGGCAAAATTGACAGCACGTCACCTTTACGTCAGCTAAGTTTCCGCGCTAAATTCAATCGCAAAAATTCACGTCTTGTGGTCAAAACATTGATTCAGTTTCCCCGCTAAATTTAGCGGGAAATTGACATCACATGACCTGTACATCAATTGAGGTGATTGCCCGCTAAATTTAGCGGGGAAAGTGGCGTCACGTGATTTATACTTTTGGCAAAATTGACAGCACGTCACCTTTACGTCAGCTAAGTTTCCGCGCTAAATTCAATCGCAAAAATTCACGTCTTGTGGTCAAAACATTGATTCAGTTTCTCCGCTAAATTTAGCGGGAAATTGACATCACATGACCTGTACATCAATTGAGGTGATTGCCCGCTAAATTTAGCGGGGAAAGTGGCGTCACGTGATTTATACTTTTGGCAAAATTGACAGCACGTCACCTTTACGTCAGCTAAGTTTCCGCGCTAAATTCAATCGCAAAAATTCACGTCTTGTGGTCAAAACATTGATTCAGTTTCCCCGCTAAATTTAGCGGGAAATTGACATCACATGACCTGTACATCAATTGAGGTGATTGCCCGCTAAATTTAGCGGGGAAAGTGGCGTCACGTGATTTATACTTTTGGCAAAATTGACAGCACGTCACCTTTACGTCAGCTAAGTTTCCGCGCTAAATTCAATCGCAAAAATTCACGCCTTGTGGTCAAAACATTGATTCAGTTTCCCCGCTAAATTTAGCGGGGAATTGACATCACATGACCTGTACATCAATTGAGGTGATTGCCCGCTAAATTTAGCGGGGAAAGTGGCGTCACGTGATTTATACTTTTGGCAAAATTGACAGCACGTCACCTTTACGTCAGCTAAGTTTCCGCGCTAAATTCAATCGCAAAAATTCACGTCTTGTGGTCAAAACATTGATTCAGTTTCCCCGCTAAATTTAGCGGGAAATTGACATCACATGACCTGTACATCAATTGAGGTGATTGCCCGCTAAATTTAGCGGGGAAAGTGGCGTCACGTGATTTATACTTTTGGCAAAATTGACAGCACGTCACCTTTACGTCAGCTAAGTTTCCGCGCTAAATTCAATCGCAAAAATTCACGTCTTGTGGTCAAAACATTGATTCAGTTTCCCCGCTAAATTTAGCGGGAAATTGACATCACATGACCTGTACATCAATTGAGGTGATTGCCCGCTAAATTTAGCGGAAAAATTCACGTCTTGTGACCCAGACACCGATCTAGTTTCCCCGCTAAATTTAGCGGGAAAATACACGTCAAGTGACACACCAATTTTGTCACTAATTCCCCATAATGCAGTTCGCGCATTACAAAGCCGGGGACACACTGCTCATACACTGATGTATGAGCACTGTGACCCTGGCTTAAGACTTGAAAGGTAAATGTCGCTGCCAATGTTTTTTCTCTCTTTGTTATGTAGTCGCCTCTCTCCCCCCCCCCCCTTTTCAACACGCACACACACACGCTCCGCGCGGCGCAACGCCATTGGTCGCCGCGGGATATGACGTGAAATCAACAGCCGCTTTCCGCTGCTTACACTCCCTCCCGTGACCTTACTACGGTGCGACCAACACCAACACGAGCAGACAAGGTCCGTGCTTAACTCCCATACAAAAACTTTCGTTTTAAAACAAAAAAAATTATCCCTTTTTTAAATTGTTTTGGCAAAGGTTGTAATAACACAAAATGTGTGCAGTATCGAGCTACATATGTTCGCAGCGCCGTTGAGCTGAACGGGGAGAGAGAAAGAGAGAGAGAGAATAAACTTTATTTCTACACGCCTGGTCCGGCGCTCGTTAAGAAAGTTCTGGTGTGTCTACGACAGTGGCGTCACAAGGGGGGGGGGGGGGGGGGGGGGCGGACCGCCCCGGGTGCAGGGCTCAGGGGGGTGTCGCGGCGGGCCACGAGAGCGGGGGAGAGTCGCGGCGGGCCACGCGAGAGCGGGGGGGGGGGGGGGGGGGGGGGGGGAGGGGTGTCGCGGCGGGCTACCGCCCCGGGTGCCGCTGACCCTCGTGACGCCACTGGTCTACGATTCCTCTTCTGGGATGGTGGTCATGATGTGTTGAAGGAGAGTTTCTTACGATGATGATAGAGAAGATGAAAGAGTTCCGCTGGCGCTGCGGCTTCCCTGTGAACGGAGCTCTCAAGGAAAAACACCCAAATGAAACAAGAAGCAAAAAAAAAAAAAGCGCGCTTGACAAGAGCCCGGAGTTCATTCGTTTAGCGCGTGCTAGGAGTAGAGCGCGGTCGCTGGCGTCGCTCAATACCACCTAGAACACAAGGCCTGCGCGTTTCCTCCTCTAAACGTCATCACTAGTAGATCCCCTCAGCGCCCCCTAGGTAGCCCGGATGAGCACCGTCGTCTGCTACATCATCTGGGACATCGTCTGCTCCATCGCCTGCTTCAGTGGTTTGTGTAGCAGATAATGAAACAGATGCTCACGCCGAGTGTCTTTTGCTATAGCATAGGATGAAGTTAGACGTTCACGTGGAGCGTCAAATGCATGAGTGAATATGCCTTACTGCTGTGCGAAGGGCTGCAAAGCCCTTCGCTGGACGCTGGACGCTGGCACTGGACGCCATTTTCGAGGGCGCTGTTTATACTCCGGGTCGCTGCTTTGAAGCGTTCTTCCGCAGAACGAGCGCGCGCGCTAGAAATGCTCGTCTCAAAGCAAGGAGCGCGTGCTAGCTCGCGCTTGTGGCCGAGGGAGTGTTCGCGTGTGCGTTGCAAATGAACTGGAAGCTCGCAATCAGCTCGCGCTCAGCAGTCACGCACACAGCTGTGGCCGCAGGTGAAAGCGACGTAGTTGCGACGCGGCCCATACTCTCGTCAAGCTTCAGCCTGTTTGCCGCTTGGGGCGGGTCGGGGATCTACTAACGAAACGTCATGCGCAGGCCTTGTATTCTAGGTGGTATTGCGTCGCTCCGTGTTTGATCCACTGATCTCTATTGCAGTAGGCGGCATCGCGTATCGAGGCTTGTCTTGCTGGGGTTGGGCGGCACCACCGGCAGCCATCTCTTGACACCATGGCTAATGCAAGGGACTCTATGGGAGAACCGGGGAAAACTGAAATTGTTTACCTTAGTAGGTTGTTGTCGACGATGAAACTTTTATCGTGTTTTCCGGGAATAACAGGTAATATTCTGGGCGCAAAAATCAAAAGCGTTAGAACACCAATCTTTTTTAAATAAATGTTTCGTCGTTGAGGGTTGAGGGCTGCGACTTTGTTGGGCGCAAATTGTGATGCTGTTCAATGAGACAAGGTTTGCCGAGAGTCAAAATGGAGTCGTTCGTGATTTCGAAGTCATTAGAGCCTAGCAGGCGATAAGTTAGGGGGCATTTACTGGGGACATCGTTTCACGCACTTGTACAGAGTACTTGTGGTGCAAGCTTTTGGTTTGAACTGTGATGAACTTTGTGATCTTTGTGAACTTTGTGAACTTGAACTGTGATGAACTTTGAACTGTGATGAACTAAACCTCGGAGTGATTCGCTTATTTGTTGAACGTGTGATTTATTTAGCGACTGAAGCAACCGACGCAGGCACGCTCGGGGGTACCCCGGCACATATTTGTTTTTTTCATCGGCATTTTAACGCTTGACAATTACCGATATGATCTCTTAACCCAATATAATGATCGCAGCACACCATAAAATACTCGCCTTCGAGGACCGTGTACAGTCTTCGATATTCCTACTTCAAACAAAATCAGATTAAATCAGTTTATTTTTGCCACAAACAATACATTTGTGAGAAGTGCGCTGGGAAAAAAGCTCCAGGATTGTAGCTTGACGAGTTCCAGCGCCCCCATTATGAGGTTGCAGTGGCACTAGCAAGATGAACATGTATATGCAAACGTACACATACATACATAGAAAAAAATTGATACAAAATTATACCTTTGTGTGTGTCTCCCGTTGACTTGCGTGTATTGCTTGGTGTCAAGCAAGGGCCGCCGGTGGTGCCACCGACGGGCTCCCGATCCGCGATCCGCAGCCTACTACAATAGAGATCAGTGGTTTGATCACGTAGTGTGAGCCGCGGAAGCATGTGGAGAGCATGACGTCAGTCACGTAGTTTACCCGAGCCCGTGTCACAGGCCTCTTTCTCCCGTGTCACTGGCCTCTTTCTCCCGTGTCACTGGCCTCTTTCTCATCCTCCTCGCCTATTTCCCTTTCAAAGATGAACCACACGTGACCGCTGAATGGTACATGGCTGTGTCTACGAACTTGGTGGCACCAGGTTCTACCGTGGTTCTATTTATGATCGCGGCAGCTGACGCCTGCTGCCTTTTATTTGGCCGTGTAACAATAAATTTAAGAAGTTATGTTACTTTACACTCCGTTACCATCATGCAAGTGGATATCATCGTTCAAACATCTGCGTAACATTATTCAGCTTGAGAAATGTGTTTTGCATCGAAAGAAATTTAAATACTTGCGAATTTTGACAGCGATTATTTTGTACACGCCCGTGTGAAATATTTTGTGGGGAGTTCACACAAGCTCACAATATGGTTGGGGGTTTTCTTTTTGCGCATCCCAACCAACATTGTACCGTGCAGTTGAATTTGACTATAGTCGGTTACAAGTTAAGAAGGTAGGAGAAGCTCCTCCCACAAGCGTGGTGCGCCGGTTTCAAACCCCTCCGCAATCGAAAGAAGAGTTCACTGGAAACGCTCCTTGTTCCGCTTCAGTGGATAGATAATGGCCACAGAGTGGTGCCAACATGTAGGCACCCTAGTGCCAACTTGTCTCCGACCCCCACTTTTTAAGAAAGCGACCTTTGTATTCATCGGAGAAGGAACCGAGCCCCTGAAAGCAGCCTTTGTATCAATCGGAGGGGAAAGCTAATCCCCGAAAGTCGTCTTTGTTTCCATCGGAAGGGGGAAGACTTAATCTCCCTCTCGTGGCTTCCACAATGCTAAGTCAAAGTCGAGAGATAAAGCAAATATGTACAGAAAGGCACGACCCTCCTCGCGCGTTGGCCGCAACGTCACGGAAACGATGGGACGCTATTGGATGCGGAGGTGGCGGAGGGATATATGATTCCCTTTGAGGGGCATTTGCCGCTACCTTCTTGACTTGTAACCTACTATAGGATGTTTTATTAATATGTACCATGACCAACGTTGGATCAACTCAATTAGAAATGAACCCGCGATTTTTTCGCTGGGGCGCGCCAGATGTCCTTTGTTGGCTGAAGTTCTCTCACTGTTGCAACAAGGGCCGAAATTCATTGTTTGAGCAGCTCGGTGGCTCTCAGAAATCTAATGGTATATTCGGCTGGTCACTTTTGAGTGCTCCAATTATCCGAGTCGGAGCTACCAGATCCCGGAGCGCCTCCGCATCGGAGCGAGAGAATCGGCGCGCCCAGCCGAACGCTGCTCAACTTTTCAGAGCGGCAAACCTAGCGGATAGAGGGTGGCCTGCGCCTCTAGTGGACGGCGCGAGCCGCCCTCTATCGGAACTTTTGCTTCTCGGATTCAAAGGGTTCAGCAGTATTCAGTCATCCATCCATCCGTTAATCCTTGAAAAATGGCTGCCGTCAACGCGGACGCTGATAAGGTCATCGCAAGCCAGCCGTGCCAAGCGGAAGTTCCTGCGAAACTATAAAAAAAAGACAACATTACAGCTTGAAAACTCTCGTATTTTTGTTCTTACCGCTTTGTCCGAGTAGGTTCGCACTATAGAAACATAAGCCTTGACCTTGGGCACCGTACAAGGTGCATCAAACAACTCGGCAAACTTCGCTTCGTAAATACGGTTCTCGTCGTCGTCGTCCGAGCTGCTGGTGTTGTCGCTGTCTGCTAGCTTCGCCAGCAGCACTGACGGTGCCACCCCTAACATTAAACGTCTTCGTTTCAACGACATTTCACCTCAATTCGGGGAGCACAACACAACGGTGACGGCGTCGAGACTGACGGCTGTTTTTTGCATCCCTCTTTCTGCGGAGTAGCCGCGTTCTCGCCGTCCGCTTCCAACACAAAAGCAAAATGGCGAAATGGCTGGAGTCACGTGACCGGTCGGCAGCCAGATCTCTCGCGCGCTCCCACTTCCAAGTCAGAGCGCCTCAAACCGCTCCGATTCGGAGGACGGCGAGAGTCGGAGCTTCGAGAGCGCTCCGAAAGAACAAGCCGAATATACTTGGAGCGCCTGGCATCGACCAGCGAATGCACACCGGCTTTTCAGAGCGCTCCAAGAGGCTGAAAAGCGACCAGCCGAATATACCATTAGAAAACCGCTTATAAGTTCACGTTACTGCGAACTTCAGGACGTAACCCAACAGGAGCGTGCCAGTAAACGAAACTCGTCTGATTCCTGCAGCCGTTCACAATGCAAAGCCACATCTTGGTCTCGGTAACGCCACACCCTTTCGTTTACTCAAATCGCACAGCGGCTCGGCTCGACCCTTCGTCATCGTCCGCCCATCAGGGCCTCGCACGTCTCGCCGGTCTTGCCTTCACGTTGCTCTCGTTTAACCTTTACCAGACAGAGCGAGCGCAGTCGTCCGGCGCGCACAGCTGACACATCGCGCACCGCGTCCGCTTCTCAGCGAGCTGACGTCATCAGTCTGAAGCGCGAAAACGGCAGATAGTTTCCTTCGGTTCCATTGGCTGGCGCGCGTCGACAGGGCTCCCATTGGCCGTTGCGTTCGTCAGTTTCCACAACCGCTCACCCCATGGCGCTGCGTGTCCATCACCGCGGAGCGTCCAAGGTCACCAGAAAAGCACACGCGCCGTACCGGCGACGAAAAATACGCAGCAGACGAAAAAGGGAGCGGACGAGCGGCTTGCATGCTTTCGCATTCACAACTCATAAGGAATGCTTAGGTGTACCTCGATCTTTTTGTTCCGCGAGCTGATCGCGGTCCGTCATCTGCTCCTCGACGCCTCACAGCCATGGCCTCACACACCCCGGCTGGGCTTCGCTCACGTAAACCCTACCGGAGGGAAGAGAGCGCAACGCCATGCCACTCAACCAACCGCCCAACTTGTATCTGACAGGGTCACGTGCACCCCACGGGGGTCCAAATATAGTTTAACCTCTTTCACGGCTGGGCATCAAAAAAAGTCACGTGATGCCCTCCCCGTGCGCCGACAAGGCTAGAAGCGCGAGCTCATAGCGTTGGCAGCTACCCTTATTCCACGAGAGCTTGTGCCGCCGAGATGTGCCCCAGAGCAAGGAGCTCGCGCTTGTAGCCTTTCCTGCGGTACATCATAAGGTGAAACAGAGTATAGGATCGAGCAAGACATTCGACCGACACTCGTGTTCGATCACTGAAGAGACGAGCGCTGCGTCAGCGGTAGGATGGCGCTCGAGGTTTCTTCTTCGGTCACGAGAACTGAAAACGGTTAGGTGCCAGCCATTAGAACACATCACGCGTTAAAAAAAAAAAAAAAGAAAAAAGTGCAGCCCTCAACGCATCAGCTGCGCATTTTCGTTACTATAGTTGTCATCGAGAGTGTATAGCGGATGGTACACGTGGTTATGCTCCCACTAACGATTCTCGAATGAGCAGTGAGAACGAGCGCCACAAAAATGACGAAACTGATTCGTGTGTTTCTCGTCGCAAAACGGGTGCCGATGCGTAGCGTGCACGCGAGATCTCCCCGACGACGAGCGCGTTAAATGGCGAGCTCATCACCGGCACTTCTTGAAGCCCTGCCGCCGGTGCTGCTTCGTATCGGGGCGGGCGCGTCTCCCACGCTGTGCCCTTCCTAACAACACAATCGCCGACTGAGTCCTTTGTATTCGTGGGTGCTGCAAGGCTCATTGCGAACTGGTCGATGACGGGGGCCCGGAACAGCTCGGTCCGAATGCCCGGACCGTCTTATATTGTTATGGCATGAGCGAGAAATTCCTGGATATCCCGATTGTACCCTGAGTCAGACTGCGAGGGCGGGACCGTAGGCATCAAACGGAAAAGGTGGATCAACGACCGGGCCCGATGAAGATTGCCATTGTGGCGCTGGATGAATCGCGCTAGAGATGTAGAGGTGCACTGGCAACCATTGCGGACGGCGAAGGGAAAGATAGAGGCTGGCCGCGTTAACGGGTTCCGAAACTTTATTGAAACGGGTCACTTTGCAGTGCGCCTAGACGTTTGGAGCGAAAATGTGAGATATATTCAAAACAACTTCTACTCGTGTCCGCAGGATAGGCGTAGGTGTTTTATTTACGTAAATTCTACTAAACCAAGGGCACATTAGCCAGGAATGCGAGTAGCCGGAATACATTTGTGGTCGCCCACCGCCTCGTCAGTAACTCGCGTCATCGCCCCCTCCCCCAAAGAGAGGGACAAGCTCAGCTGTACTAGCTTAGAGGTCATAGATTAATTGTTCCTGACCTAATTTATTTATTTATTTATTTATTATTTCCAATATCCTCAAGGTGTTGGGGGAGAGAGCTGTAAAATTGATGAGGGAAGAGAGCTGTAAAATATTAACTAGAAAGTGCACATATTAGTAATAGCATTTTTTAAACGAAACAATAACAGTAATGTTAACTATCGAGGCGGGAAGGACGTTCCAGTCTATAGAGGTTCGTGGCATTAAAGAATATTGAAATAATAAAGTTTTAAATTTTGGAATACCAACCTTATGGCTATGATCAATGCGAGCAGATATGTAGAATGGTGGAGTAATTAATTTATGACGAAGGGTAACATTCTGATAAAATATTTTATAAAAAAGACAAAAACGAGTAACGCAGACCTAAGGTATTTTTTATGGTAGTAACGGTGGCATACCGATGATGGTTTTTCCATATAAATCGAGCTGAGCGGTTTTGAATGGATTCAATAAGAGATATTAGTGACGAGTGAGTGGGGTGCCACACAGCAGCAGCATAATCTGATTTTGGACGCATTAGAGTTTTGTACATGGTTAGTTTTAATGAAGACGGAGCGATAAAAAAAAATTCTCTTTAGGTATCCTAACATACGGTTAGCACTGTTAATTACGTATTCAAAATGAATCTTCCAAGAAAGGTTACAAGTTATATGGACACCAAGATATTTTTAAACAGACACTAAAGCGGGGGAATTGAAAAGTATGACACACCGATTGAGCACGTGACACTCTCATCGATTTGCATTTGTCAGTGTTTAGTTTCATTAGCCACTGGTTACACCACAGTGATAAACAATTAAGGTCAGATTTTAGAAGAATAGTGTCACATATGTCGGTTATTTCCCTGTATATTACGCAATCGTCAGCAAAGAGGCAAATAGAAGAAGACAAGTTCTGCACAAGGTTTATAATGTAAATAAGAAAGAGTAACGGGCCAAGCACTGCGCCCAGTGGGACACCTGGGGTGACTGGAACAGTACTCGAATTCGTATTATTAGCGCTAACGAATTGTCGACGCTTAGTTAAAAAGGCATGAATCCAATTTAATATACAGGAGTCAATGCTAAGTGAACGTAGTTTATGAAGAAGGAGCTTGTGGGAAACTTTGTCAAACGCTTTTGAGAAATCAACAAAAAAAAAACTGAAAGCCGTCTACAACTCCCTGTAATGTCGAATTGGAGCGCAGCTCTTGAGGAGGAGGGTGGAAGGGTACTGAGGGGAGGGTATACCCCTCCTCCCTCCTCCTCACCTCGTCATCCTGCCTGCTACTCCGCCACGGGGGCCACGTGACCCCCGAGGTCACGTGGCCACCGTGAGGTCACGTGACATCAGGGGGTCACGTAATCTGAGGGGGTCACGTGATCTGAGGGGTCACTTGACCTCAGAGGGGTCACGTGACCTCATGGTTACGCCGACGCCGACGCCTTACGGCACGGCGACGCCGCTCAAGCCGGAAACGGGCGCCTGAGAGCTGCGCTCTAAAAACTATCGGTTTCATTATGATTATCAAGAGAACTATGAAGATCATGCGTGAATGATAGTAGTCGAGTCTCACGTGAAAAATGTTTTCTAAATTCATCTTGTGAACTTGTGAGAAAGTCGTTAGTTTCAAGATAATTTACCAACTGCGAGTAAATGACGTGTTCAGATATTTTACATGGCAGACTTGTAAAAAAAAACTGGTCGACAATTGGAGGCGTTTTCTTTTTCGACAGATTTGTGTAAAGGAACCACCTTCCCAACCACCCAATCGCTCGGGACTACGCCATGGATAAGAGACTGCGTATAAAGTCTTGAAAGATTTATCGAACCATACATATTAAAACATTTTAAGGCTGTTAATCCCATCTGTTTCGGCGCAGGACGAAAGCTTTATATTATTAATAATGCCAGCAGGACCAAAGCGTCAACTGCCACTGAGTCCATAGGCAAAAAATCAGAGACGACAATACCGGTACTTGGTTAACATCAGAGGTTGTAAAGGACATAACAAAAAAACATAATTTAATACACTTTCACTTTCAGTTACTGGTATATCTATACCATCAGATGACTGAGGAGCACGGTTAGACTGACACTTGGGATTAACGACACCCCAGAAATGTGTAGGACTACTTACTAACATAATATTTAGTGTATGATTATAAGAATGTGACTTTGCTTCCGTAAGAGCTGATGTATATTCTTGATCTGCAGTTTTGTACGCTTGGCAGCGCGAAACTCCTTTTTATTTTCTATTTCGCGGACTCCTGAGATTAGCGTTAAACCAAAGCGAGTTTGTGTTGCAACGGATCTTCCTTGATGGTATGTACTTTTCAATTAATAATAAAACAACATTTTTTAACAGCATCCAATTAGACTCAACAGAGCGCGCTGAAAACTCAGGTAAGTAATCATTCAGATACTCAGATGGCATGTACAAGTTAATTGACGTAAAGTCAGCTCTGCTGTAGTCACGGATGAATTTTACGTGAATTCTCGGCGCTACGAATGGGATAAAGTGAAGAACTGAATGGTCACTGAGACATGGCAGGTATGTTAGTGATGACATGACACTCGAATGCGTTGTTAATACGAGATCGAGTATGTTTGATGAAAGGTTTGTAATCCTAGTGGGCTCTGAGACAAGTTGAGAAAAGTTGAAATCAGAACAGAGTTCAATAAACTCGTTGGCTTCAGATGATAAGGGGGTTGAAACAGTACGTACATTAGACAATATAATGTGGGGCGTAATTGAAATCACCTATTAATATAATTGGCATTCCTGGATATTGGATGGTAATTTGGTTAACGCAATTATGTAACAAATTCACAAATGAAAAACTGCTTGTTGGGAGTCGATAACATACACCCATTCTCATTTGCTGATGTTTAAAAGAAACGCAAACCCAAACAATGTTTAGTTCACAGGCTACGATAACAGTGCGAGAAACTAAGGGGTCAGCAACCGCCAACAGAACACCACCGCCATTTCTGTCACGTCAGCGAAATGTGTTGAATCGTTTTTTACACTGAAATAGCTTGCTGTCAGACACTTTGCTAGAAAGCCACGTCTCCGTGAGAGCGATGACGTCAGTATCGCATGAATCAACAACTGAGCGCAATTCATCTCGTTTACGGATTAGACTGCGAATGTTAGTAAATAAAACGGAAACATTAGAAAAAGGCCAAACCGCTTTTCTGCCTCGCGCTGATTGTTTAGTTGACATAGTTGACAATGACTACTGTAGTCGGAGATCAGGAAATTGTGAATGTGCCTGACGACACATTTGATTTTGCCTCAAGACAAAAGAGGCACCAACACGTCCCGCACTGACGTCACATCAGCTGCCATTGCAGTGGCCGTCGGAGGAGGAGGGGAGGGTACGAAAGAGGAGGAGGGAAGGGCACGGCACGGAGGAGGAGGAGGGGAGGGTATATGGGAGGAGCGGAGGATACGAAGAAGGAGGATACGAAGAAGGAGGAGAGGGTACGGAAGAGGGTATGGAAAGAAGCAGAGAGGGTACGGAGTAGAAGGAGGGGAGGGTACGGACCCTCCCCTCTCCCTTTTCCTTGTCCTCCTCCACCTCCGTACCTTTGCCTCCATAACCACCCCTCCTCCTCTTCAAGAGCTGCGGTCTAATTTCACGTTACAGCGATTTGTAAACGTCTTTAATTTTTTTTTTCTCGGCAGGAATCAGGCCCGAGAAGCAGAGAGAATCGGCGCGACAAGGTGCCGGCTCCGGGAGATGTTATCGGGCCCGCATCGAGTGCCAGTTTCTGCGCAGTTCTGGCTTTGCTACATCCTGCAGAAGCCGGCCCGACGCCAGCCGCCGATTCTGGGCCGACAGCGGCTCCCAGCTTCGACACAAAAACGGTCGAAACGAATTATCCGGCAACGGGCCGACAATGGCTCCTAGCTCCGGGCCGGACCTTAGTTATTATTTCCGGGCCGAGAGTGGCTTCCAACGACAGCCTGATGATGGCCACGTAGTATTGGCCTGTATCGTGTCAACATCGACTGCTTTCTCTGGGCCGAGGCTGGTTTGTAACACCCAGCCATTTGCAATTGTATTAAATTAGGAGTTACTAAAGTGAGTTACAGTTACTAGTATATTACTAAAACTAAGAACACACCTAGGTATAGACTTTTTCAACAAATAGTTAACTTATACATTTTCATGTAGTTTCCTCACCGCTCAAAGATGCAGTTTGATTAGTAGCACTGTACATTGCTAGGAGTCGCACTCGTACTGGACTGGCCATATTTCACCCCTCAGCTGTGAAGTATGTTAATAAATGCATTTAGGCTAAGCAAGCACAAAAATATTAAACCATTACTTGATTACAGTTAAATATCAGGTTCTGTAACTTCTTTAGTTTTCGTTTCTATTTATGTTACACATACACAAATTTACACCAGATAGGTTAGGTTGGGTTTTGTGACACCTCGACATAGTTGTACATTTTATGACCCCATAAGTGATGACGTCACAAAATGGCGCTCCGTTTGAAACAAACCGTTGCCAGGGACCGTTGTAATGGACAAATGCACAGGGGCTCGACGTGAGGTTAGAAATTGTGTGATAAAAAAAGCAAATTATTTTCTGTAAGCATTGTGTCCTCTCAATATCTAATCATGAAGACTTTTACTATCGTCTCAGGACCATAAAGCGGTGAGAAAAGCCAGTTAAAAGTGTCAACCGATTTTGCCTTGATAGCAGACGACACAATGACTTCGCGGATTGAGCGGTTCTTTCGGAGGGAGTACGCGACCGCGTTGAATAGGCTGGTGACGATCGACGAAACTTCTAGTCTCGTGTTCAACTTTATGTGAGATATTTGGAAGCGAAAAGTGCCCGTGCAAAGCTTTGATTGACTCTCGAGGTGCGCGAACGCCTTTCCGTGGAGCTCGCTTTCGCAATATTTTTCGTTTATTTTTCATAAAACTCACGTTTTTGGGGCATTTGTGAAATGTGGCACAAACGGCAAGGACGGCGCTTGTTTTAAAATTATTGACCATTGAATAGACCAATCTCATCAGCCAGTTTGACTACGCCACCGCTGCCGCGGTGCATCGAGTAAACTACAGTCTTTCTACGCCTGCGACAATTTCGCTGGAGCTCCGCGCGTTTCAACGAGGTAGAGGGCATTATAGCGATAAACTGGAAGCTGAAACTGACCTCCAATTGAACGCCGCCATGTTGCACATTTTTGACCACTAGGCACGTGATCTTATAGTTTTACGTCGAGATTTTAACGAAGTACCGCGCACAAATAATTGATTCTTGATCTTTAATAACCGTACCGACGAGATAAGTTCTGCTTCGTTCGTCTTAAGTTCAAAATGTGCATTTACGACAAAAAATCGGGCAGCTTCGCAATGCCTCCTCTAGATGCCGTCAGCCGCGGTGCTGTATTTGGGGTTTTTATCGGAGCTAGATATTGATCTCTGGGGCTAACAGTATTGAAAAAATAGTTTATCATGTTGTTGTTTCTTTACAGCGATCGTAATACAAATCTCGGCTCCGTTTTGCGTAAAAGCCGCAGGATTTGGTAGGGTCACGTGTCTAGTGATAAAAATTGTACAACATGGCGGCAACCAAGTGGGGGTCACTTTTGCCTGGTGAGCGGCATACCCGTTTATCACTCTAAGCCCCTCTACTTCTTTGGCGCGTGTAGAGCACTAGACAGCAGAAGCCCTTACTTGCACTGCCGTCTGCCTCCTGGGAACTAAAGTTATGGCGGTGTCACGCATGCGGAGAAAGCTCAGTGAGCTGGGTCAATTGGCAGAGGCAAAACCTGACGTGTCTTCAGCCTGTCGGGGATGTATCTTTGACCACTTTTTCTTCTTTCCTAAACTACTGCACTAGAACCTCTTGCGGTACACTCAATATAGATATTAATATATTTTATTACTGTAAATAATTAAAAGGCTTAAGAGGGCTATGAAACGATATTGGGTATATGAAGGTTTGCCACATTACACCAGCTTAGTGGCACTAGTGGGACCCAAGAATACTCGAACGCAACGCCAGTGACCAAGAAGCGTCTTCGTCGCGGCGGAATCATAGGATAAAAGCGGACCTTTTCTTTCAGTCTCTCCTTTGCAAAACTTGATGATGGAGCTGTGGGGACAATGCCAACAATGCGCTCCCCAAGTGTGCCATCAACCTTCGCGATTCCCGTTGTGGCGATATTTAAATGTTGCTCATACAGTTGACGCGAAGACTGTGTAGGCATTCGATTTTGGCTCGTGAGAATCGATGCCTCGACATGCATTCGGGTAGTGGCTCGTGCAAAATCGCATGGATGACGAGAATAGCCGAACCTTAACAATCCGTGGAACTCATCGCGCGCCTTGTGCTCTGCCAGACCAGCACCTCCTAGACAGCGCTAGACAGCTGTCTAAAGGCCTGTTCACACGATGCATTTTTCTCGCGAATCTAGTGTCGCGAAATGTAGTTTCGCGAAATGGTTGCGCCGTCTGAACGAGTCCGAAAAGGACGCGCAAATCTAAAAAAAGTTGCGCGCACACCTCGCTTCTGGAGCGAGCTTTTGCTGAAACTTTGCCGAGTCCTGTCAATCACTCTGAGGGCGCCGCCAATGGCCGCTCAGAAACGCTCTCACGTAGCCTTTGAGGGGAGAGCGAGCTGTTTGAGAAAACTACTTCACTGCCGGTGTTGTAGCCGAGCCAAATCCGAAAAAACTGAAACCACGAATGATGGATAGTGCCGGCGCTTCCGCAAGCACGTCAAGCATCACTCAAGGAAAAGTGAGTAGCATATCGGAAAAAAAATCCAGCGATGGACGAAGACAATTAGCGGGAGTTGGCGAGATTAGAATAGTGCTCATAGCGTTGTTGTCGCGACGATACCGCTGGATAAGAGACCATCGAGTAAACTGAAACCAAGTTTGCTTTGTTTACAAGCGAACGTGAAACCATGTGCGCTCTCTGAAACAGTGCACAGTAAAAGCGGGGCAGACATGGGCGCCGAGAAGTAACCAGATTGGGCACGTAGCGTTTCTATGAATACCATGTGCATTGATAGGAGCTTTGTCAATGAATTGGCTGCGTACGGGCTCGGTGCCGGCACATGTCCTGCACGTACAGGTTGCCGCCTCAATCGGCTTTGCGCACATGCGAGATTGCTCCAAGTAGTGCAGTATGTGAGAAAAAAAAATTAAAGTGAATTGACTGCATAAAATGCGCAAAGCAGGTCCCCAGATAAATAGCGATCTGATTCGGAGCGCCACATTATGGTCAACACCGAAACTATTTTCGCGAGTCTAAACGTCATCGTTGTTGCACGTGAAGCGGTACGTGTGAACGAGCACATTTCGCGAAACTTGAGTGTCACGAAACTGTTGCGCGCCTAAAAGATGCATCGTGTGAACAGACCTTAATAAAGGGGTACTCCGGCGATTTTTGAGCTACCTCAACTAACTATATTTTCTGACTCCCCGGCCTTCACCCTTTCCGGTATGCTATTTAGTATCGCGAAATTCATAATAGTTATTGCGAAATCGGCAAATGAAAATGATGCAAAAACCAACATTCAAATTTACCCGCACTTTTCAGTGCCGTGACGTCAGTGGCGGGCAGGCTTGCCAGTCGAACGAACAGTCTAAAAAATAGAATATGCCAATCATTTGTTCGGTGCTGGAGCGCGGATCCTGGAGCGAGCTTCCAAAGCATTCATTTGACACCATAAAGCTGCTTCAAATCAGTTGGGAACAAATTCTACAGACCAAAGAGTGAACCCCTGCCTTCCACTGACGTCACTTTTTCGTTGTTGCCAGTAGAGACTTTCAGTTTGAAAAACACGGTGAGGACCAAAATTGTAAATTCAATAACTTCGCGAAAAAAAATTATTTTAACCTAATATTTGGGATACTATTTTAGCGATGTTGCTTGGCGAGTTTAGCAAAATTTCAAGCAAATCGGGGACCATGAAGAAATCGCCGGAGTACCCCTTTAACAGACAGCTGTCTAGCGCAACCACACCACCTTTGATTAACGCGGTTCTATTCGACTTGGAAAACCTCTCTTCAAGCTCCTCTCAAGAATAAACTCAGCGCTTCCACACATCACAAATGAGGAAATCTCTTATCTTACCTCGTGGACTCTTGGGGTGGAGAAAAAGAACTAGCTGGGAAGAAAGTAATCAGAGTATATCAGTAGAAAAGGGAGTAAAGGAAACAGGGAGCAAGTTGTGGGAAGAGAGAATGCAGGGGAAATCAGCTTTTACAATATACAGAACAGGAAGAAAGTAATCAGAGTATATCAGTAGAAAAGGGAGTAAAGGGAACAGAGAGGACGTTGTGGGAAGAGAGAATGCGGGGGAAATCAGCTTTAAGCAATATACAGGGCACAAAAACAAGAAATAAAGATGGAACAGTTCTATGATGACTCATTGGGGAGCTCATTGCTGTTTGCAGCTAGAACGGGGGTGCTAAGAACAAAACCTTATAGGGCTGAATTCCAGGAAATCGACACTCTATGCGACGTATGCAACCGCGAAAGGGAAACTATAGAACATGTAATTTTAAGGTGCACGGGGCTTCGTCCCACCCTCTTGGAAGGAGTGACTACAGGTTCGGAGGGGGCACTGGCATTTGCAGACACGGATGGAAGAATGGATAGGGAAATAATTGCGGTAATTAAGAGGAGATTGGAAGATTGGTCGAAAAGATCTGGAGGGGTGAAACTAAAAATTAGAATAAGCAATGGTAACGCTTTAAAGGGTGGAGGGTTGTGTTAAAACGAAATTTATACAAATTAAAAAAAAAAAGAAGGGATGACGAAATGTTAGGCTAGGTGGCGCAAGCTGCCGCCCGTTACAAAGGGTATGCGGAGGGCAAGTTCGTCTGCTTCTCGCGCAGGGGGTACCGGTGACGTCGGAATGCCGTGCCCTGATTGGCTGATCGCGGCCCCCCTATCGGAGCGTCGTCTGCTCCTTTGCAACGTCGTCTGCGTCTGTCTTACCTTTCCTGCGACTTTCGGAAGTGCAGAGGCCAGATTCACAAAACCATGTTACGCCGAAAGAGTGCGTAAGACAAAACGTGAGAACAAATTCGTATTCACGAAACGAAATTATCGTAAGTTTTGCTCAGGTTACGACGGAATCCTACGACGATCAACTCAGCATGGCCGACAGCGTCGCTCAGTTACTTGGTCGCGACGACCAACGGACGTTTATTTTTGTACGTGCTCTTCTCACGCGTCACGACTACAAGCAGCAAGAAAAAAAGTAAAAAGCACTTGAAATAAACTACGACAAACAAGAACGCTGGATCCACAAACACCCGGGAAATGCTCCAATGGCCACGATTCCACTGACCCCGTCCAAGCGAGCTCGGCAGATAGGCCTAGCAGCAGCGCAACGGTGCTCCGACGGTCCTTGGCCAAGACCGTCTGCCCACGACCGGCTGGCGTGCTGAATGGAATATGCCCGCGCGACCCTTGTGAACCCTTCAATCTCTTCCTCTTGTCATCGCCTCGTTTTCCGAGGCAGCGGCGACTCTCGCCGGTGAAAAAGCGGTGAATCTCCGACAGACGCAGGAAAGGTAAAGCAGCCATCGCTTTGACCAGCAGACGTAAAGCAGACGACGTTAACTGCACCAACCCGCCGACGCCGTTTAAGAGTGAGGAGTCTCGCCGCACACGCAAGGAGGGAAAAAGTATTTGGGAGGGAACTTGCGGACACTCTCGCTTCTTAGCAGACAAACCTCGGCGCCTCGGGACACCTCGCCAGCGAGTCCCTTGACTTCCCCCCTTGATGCCGTGTGCTAGTTGTTCGACAAAAACAACGTACCGCTCGAGTTATTTCGTCTCCCCTCTCTGAAAGGCGAAGTCGAGCTCGGTCGTAAAGATCTGCACTTCCGAACGTCGCAGGAAAGGTAAGACAGACGCAGACGACGTTGCGAGCAGACGACGTTGCAAAGGAGCAGACGACGCTCAGATAGGGGGGTCGCGATCAGCCAATCAGGGCTCGGCGTTCTGACGTCACCACTACCTCCTTTCTCATGCGCAGAAGACGAAAATGAGCCCACTTGCGAGGCGTATAGCCATTACCATCCATCCATCCATCCATTACTCTAGGTTAAAAGTATTCAATTGAATGACTTCATTAGTTGACAGGAAAAACTAACTGAGCGTTACTTGGAAAGGTAACCGTTACTTTTCCAAGTTTCAGAACGTGTTGTGAAAATCTAAATTAGAATCGCAGAATTACGAACAGTTTTCAGTACACCAATTTTGGTAGACCATCCTTCATCCTTCTTTCGAAGACTTGGTTCGAGGATTCCTTAGTATATTAGAAACTTGTAGAAACAAATGGCACCCTTAGGAAAGGCGGGGGGGGGGGGGGGGAGGGGGGGGGGGACTAGTAGCGGTTACAGTATTTAATATTAGTGCTTACAGGGGTAATCACATTAATGTTGTGATTACTTCCTAATAAAAGTAATCCCATACTTACAAAACTAATAAAAAAGTAATCGATTACAAGTAATTTGATTACTTGTAATGGGTATACGAACAAGTTTGGCACGGAGGGGGTGTCTTCCAGATCGCTCGAGTTCTCTTCTGCCGTTATCGACCGCGCGAGCCAAAGCCAAAAGGGTACCGGCAGACGCCGTCAGGCGGCTCCGAAGAGGAACAAAAATGGCTTTGGTTGAAATATCCTAAACACGTCCCCAGTTGTACTTGTTGAGTTTTGTTGTCAACTGTGCCGCCTGCTTGCTTCTGCGGTTTACCAATAACAAAGACGACGCTAAAACGAACAATCGCGCGTTCGAATAAAGGAAATAGCGGAAGGTTTCACCGGCAGGGCCACAGACGGCTTAGTGGTTTCGTAGTTTTCGAACACGCTGCTTGGTAGCGTGTCCGGAAGTGACGTCAGGTGCAAGAGCCTTATCCAACCTTACTAGATTACCTCAGTTGTGGAACTTCCGCGGTAGGGGGTACTTGCACTCACTCACTTCAGTCCGCCTCCCGTCGTTCGAAGCGCCATCTAGACTTTCGCTTACGATCCGTATATTCCATAGAGTATGGTGGAACGTCATCTAAACGGCTGCGCTTCGACACCTACGTGTCCCATAGAATACACTGCAGTTGCCAAAGCAGCCGTCCGGAGCGTAGAACGACGAGAGGCGAGTCATGGTGAGGGAGGGGGGTACTGCTCGTGCATGCAGCGTCTATGAGCAGTTCCGTAACTGAGTTAATCTAATAACGTTGGCCTTATCGCAAGAACTAGCGCAGTGCTAAAGAGCCTCTATTATTCGCACTTCCTTCGTAGCCTGCGAAGCGGACAGCTTTTTCTGGAGAGGTTTCTTCCTGGCACGACTTACGAATATATAAATAATTGTGTTGTGTGTGTGTGTTTAGACAGCGGAAAGTCGGCCTCAGTGGGCGTCTGGTGTCTCAGCTGTAAATGAGCAATTTAGCCAGTGCGGTACAAACCGCTAGCCTGGGGACTTTAACGTGCACCACGCAGTAGTGATACACGACCGCACGCCGGTACGATGCTCATCCAGATCGAAACTTGCAGGGGCATGCAGGGGTGGGAATTGAACCCGGGAATTCTGGGTCTTGCAGCGCGAGCTTACGCTCCACGTGTTCCGAGCTGCGCTGCGCCAACGCACTCGTCATATAAAAAAATTAGGGGTGAGCATTTTCGAATTTGAATTTAAGTAAACCTCGACGCACGGAAACAGGGGAAAGGGGGAGGGGATACATTTATGCTTTGAATATAGCACTTGTCGATTTTTTTTTTATTTAATGCTTTAAAGTAAGCATAGCGTGCTTTATTGTTTTGATGTGCTCATCTACGACATAAAATAGTGCGCTATTTAACATCGAAGATGAGCTTAAATTGTTTTTTGTGGACGACATTAATTTTGTTCTATCAGGTTCCATCAATCATTCAGGGGCTCTAGTTGGTACACTAGGCGAGAAAGACGCTTAATTGAGTTTGGCGCAGTCGTAGGTTCTGACGTCATTTTGGCTAGGTGAGAGCACTTCAACCTAGCAAACCTGGCTCCCTATGTTCGTACCACTAGACTAAGCATCAAAATATATTCGCCAAGAAACCCTGACAGATATTAGGTAAAGTTGAAGTTTACGAACGTACATGGCCAGTGCGCCCGACTCGCACCGGTAAAAACAAAAGTATACGTAGAAATAGCACCTAAAGATCTAGATCAACCTCTCCACTGGCGCTCATCCTTCCTGCTTTCCCGACTACCAGTATGTGAGCGAATTCGCGCTTGTCATGTTTTCCATTCTATGCTCTCTAAACAAACCAAGCAAGGAAACGCCCTCCTCATTGGGGACCGGTGCAGAATCTCCCCCAACCGTCCTCCCTTTACCCACAGCCCCGGGATTACTGGCAGCGCACGGCGGTTCTTTCTAAGTACCCGGGGGAGGATCTTAAACCATTTCTTCGATTCGAGGAGGCGACAAGCATCGGCGTGATCGTGATTCCTCTATGCACAACGCCCGTTCTTATCACGACGAGTGCAGTCATCTTTCTTTGGCGAGCCTAAGTTCGCCCAGAAGCGCTTAAAAAATATCGCTGTCGGCGGCGTCATCATCATCATAGTCGAACCCTTTGACATGAATTATTCAGCAAAGATGTTTCCAAGACCGAAGAGAGCGCAGATTAGCAGCGGCAGCCAGAGGGGCTTCTTCTTCGTGAGCGCTATTAAAAATCGCTTAAGGGCTAGGGTGGCGGCAATCGACTGCGCATGCCCGCCTACTCAAAATAGCCATCCATCCGAATATAAATCGTGTTTGAAATCGAAGGGGTTTCGAGATTAATATCCGCTGCGGCATCTGTCGATTGACGGGCGTATACCTCGAGCTCCCAAGACGCTGTTTAAAGGATCACATCCGACGAACCGCTCTGTACACTTGTCGTCATGTTCTGAGAATAAAATAAATTAGAACTCTTTCACCCTAGCATAACCATCATCGCTTTTTTTTTTCCTTTTTTTTAGGGATCGCCGAAGGCGTCAACAGTTTTAACGTCGTTAGACAAAAACAATGACATTTGTTATTTTAATTGGGGTCCCCGCGGTTGAGCCATACATGGCTTTCCTTCATGCAGATGGGGCTTGACATGTGGCGCGATGCAGACAGAAATCGGCAGCGACTTTTACCTTCAAAATTTTATAATGCTTGAAATGCAGATTTTAGGAACGAATCTTGCAATTGTTTGGAAGTCATTAAGCAGTCGTTCCGGGAGTGAAGAACCTATATTTTTATAAATTTTGGAACAACTGACTTGGTGTGTCACGTGAGCGGGTAAGAGAAAGAGAGGCAAATCGGGAAGGGGGGGGGGAGGGAGAGGGAAGGAGGAGGTTGATGGAAGGAGTGGTATGGATTTGGAGGTAGGTGGAGGGGGAGGGAGGAAAGAGGAAGAAGGAGCGAGAAGAAATGAGGCAGATGTGGAGTACCCCCTGGGGGGAGAAGGAAGGAGAGGGAATTGGTGTATCCCGTGACGTGTATTTCCCCACTAAATTTAGCGGGGAAATTCAATTGCTGTATAGGTCACGTGACATCAGGTCACGGGCCGTCGATTTCCCCTGCTAAATTTAGCAAAGAAACTGAATTGGTTCTGTGGGATAACTCATTTATTGTGACAGGCTGGTATAGGCCCCACGCGCTACCCAGAGGACGCCGTGAAAAGGGGCTTGTTACGACTTGTTTTGGGTAGTACATACTTGAGCGTCTCAAACTGCCACACATGTAGGAGCGTGCCTGCTCTGGTGCAGAACACGATCACGAGGAAAATGTAAAGAAACAACAAGAATTCGAACGCCGTCGAAGCACAGGTCAACGTTATTTGATTAATTGGCACGTGTCAAAACTAAGGCGCTAAGAGCGTGAGCCAGGCACGTAGCCAGGATTTTGTTTCGGGGGGGGGGGCCCACCCATGACAAAATGCTGTATGAGGGGGAGGGGGGAGAGGAGGTCCCAGCAAAATGGAAGATTTCGGGGGGGGGGGGGGGGGCCCGGGCCCCATGGGCCTCCCCCCTGGATACGTGCCTGGCGTGAGCCAAGAGACGTCGTTTCGCGCGGTCCAAAGTAAAAAGGGGAAACAAAGAAACAAAACAGTAAGAAAAGGGAGCGTCAGAACGCCAGATATTCTGACTTCACCACCCAGAGTATGATGCCTGGAACGCGTCTCCGACTGGTGTGCTTACCGCGTCCAAACAAATTGTCCCTCGATTTCCACCTGATGACGTCATAGAAGTGTCATGCTGTCGCCAGTCACGATCCTGGTGGCGTCCCAACAGCCCTGGTGAATGTGGCAGACGCCTGATCTGCTGCAGGCCGCAATCCAGTGTGGCAGTCCACGGAAACTTCGCCAGCCAGAAGTTGGGACGCCGCGACGACAGCGACACTCGCGTTCGCTCGTGCTACTCGCAGCTTCTCGTTAATTACTTTTGTGACGTAATTTGTTGCCACTTCGGTACCATTTTTTTATGTATGCGCAACATAGGACGCAAAACACACCAGTCGAAGACGCGCTCTAGGCACCATATCCAGAGTCTCTAGAGATAAGAGACGCGTACCCTAGCGGTGGTGGCATGAATCTGGCACTTTCGATTGTCTTACGGAGTTGAATCTAGCCGATTTCGGAAGTCGGAAGGTAATTTGCCGTTGTTTAGCTCTACAAAGAAAAAAAAGTTAGGCGAAGGCGTTACAAGTAATGCGAAGCTTAATCATGCGAGCTTGTACTACCCAAAATGAGGGCGGCGCAGTATGTTCAGTGCTTCAGCGCGGGAGGCGTATATGTCTTCCGCTGTCCAGATCAGTAGTCGTTGGGGCGCGCAACCAGCGCACCTACTATTTCAGTCTTCTTTCTATCAAGTTAAAACTGCCATCATAGGGACGTTGAAGGGTCTTTCGAACAGCATCCTTTCGCACAAAGGCGTGTGTGGAGTGTGCGAGGTTGGGGCTGATGAATACACGGGGTTGGCGCTATGCTCTTGTAGTGCATGGCTGAATAGTCTCCGTTGCTGCACAGAGCCGGTGAAAGTAGTCGAGGGGATCATACATTGTTATCTGTGAGGAAGGACGAAAACAATATCCAAGTAAACGCGGGGTTGTCTAGTAAACAATCACGGCGACACTGCATATTAGGTCAGCCTCAGACTTGTGCTCGTTACTTAAAAAAATGAAAGCCGTTTACAACTCCCTGTAACGCCGAATTAGAGCGCAGCTCTTGAGGAGGAGGGGAAGGCACGGGGGGGGGGGGGGTCAAGTGACCTCGGGGGGGGGGGGGGGGGGGGGCGGGGGTCACGTGACCTCGAGGGGGGGGGCGGATAAAATTTTCCGCTAAATTTAGCGGGGAAAATTTTCCGCTATTTCCGCTAAATTTAGCGGGGAAAATTTTCCGCTAGATTTAGCGGGGAATATTTTCCGCTAGATTTAGCGGGGGAAATTTTTCGCTAGAATTAGCGGGAAAATTTTTCCGCTAAATTTAGTGGGAAAAATTTTCCGCTAAATTTAGCGTGGAAATTTACCCATCATGCACCGCGCGGTTACGCCGACGGCGACGCCGACGCCGGTCAAGCCGGAAACGGGCGCCTAAGAGCTGCGCTCTAAAATGTAATGGATTTCAATTACAAATTACCAAGCCTCAAATGTGGTGGATTACCATTACAAATTACTTTCGCTGAAAAGTAACGGATTATTTTACTCGTTACGTCCCAAATTACTTTCACGTTGCTTTTTCCGTCACTTATCCAGAAAACAATAGAAGCAATTTTGATATCTCTCAAAAATGTTCTGCAAGACAACTTTTCATTTTTCATACGCCCATATTATCGTAGTCCTTGTAAAAATAAAATATTTTATTTAAGAAAAGAGCGTAGGTGCACTCCGTTCACCAGTAAGCTGACAAGGCACCGAATGCTGCAACCACACACGCCATCCCACTAGCTTACGGCTTCCGGAAATCATGATCCCTGGAATTGGGCAAACCAAGCTAGCGATGCGCATGCTCAGTAGCAGCGACTACCTCCGTTACGAGATTCGGAGCTAAAGAAGCGATCTACGAAAGCTCCCTTTTGACTCGGGTGTTTAGCCTGTTATTCACAAGAAAAGAAAAACTTGATTCTAACGTTGCAATGTATAGCCAACGCAGAATGCAGGTGTCCCAGCTTACCTTGATGTGTTTCCGTAGATTAGAGTTTGCATTTCTTGCTGATGACAATGTGTGTTTTTTAGGCAAGCAAAGTGTGCACTTAAACTCTAGGTCTACGTTCTCCTTAATGCCCTGAGTTTTGAACATCTCATTAAGAGATGGCCATGGAGACGACGGACACTTCATGACGACCGAAAAACCGACCAGCCAGAGAAAAAGTGGCGGTTACGGGTTATCGATCGTCCATCGGTTCTCATTTTCATGCCAGTATTCGTGGAGGCCAGGGGAGGGGAGGGCATAAAGAGCGAGAGAAGCGGTGGCCATCGGTCTCACAAAACAATAGAAGATCACACCACTTTTACGCGTTCTCTCTCTCTCAGCACTCCTTATGGTGAATTCGGGTGGTCGCCTCTCTCCTCTGACCTCGATTCAGCAGAGCGCCCCCTCCTCGCCGCCAGAGCTGCTCGGGATCCTTTTCAGCCGATTACAGCTGCTGGGTTAAGAGCGCTCTGACATTCTCAGACCAGTCAAGGAATTAACATTTCTTGACATTGGTAATGCATTAACAACAACACGATCTTACAGCGTACGGTGGACGATTGAGCAAAATTTAAGCTCGCAACGTGATGAAATAACGGTTGTGACGTAAATTGTTCTACGCATTGGCATGTAAAAAAAAAAAGAGAACAGCAGTACGTGAATTGACTTCTGCAGAACGGAACGAAAGCCAATGATTGGAAACAGTTAACAACTCATCGCGTTTTCGACAGTGAACGCGCTGCGATAGCAGTCATGCGTACGACAGAGCAGACAAATATAAAATGGTTAATAAGCCGCATTTTTCTCACTGCGAAATATCGCGCAAGCATCGCGATGTGACACAAATCACAGTGCATTATATTCGGCTCTCTCTTTATTTTACAACACAAACCTTTAAACGCACTTTTACCAAACCTGAAAATTTCTTGAAGCGACCACAAAACCCGGTAAAACAGCGGCGAGCTCTGTGGTTAGGCTTAGCGGATTCACCGCCGTGAGATGAACGATCTCGTGAAAGCACTGGGAATACTTCACACGTCGACTTTTCCTGTTACGGTCGCAAACGAATGTCGTCCCGTCCGTTGTAATCCTCGCACCGTCGAATGCACAAGCACTTTGTAGAACCACAAATCCATCGCCGTCATGCCGTACCCCGCACACCACCACAGACCACTGCCGGCCATCGTCAACAAAACCACGTGATCCCCGTCCAAGTACCACGTGACGCCTGCGCCGCTCCGCACTCCGACGGCTACAGACGGAGTGTCAGGGAGCGCTCTGAGAGGGAGAGGCGCCCTCGGAATGAACCAGCCGATCAGGCCACAGTAACCCCCCCCCCCCCCCCTTTTCCCTCTGTGTTGACAGTTGACGGTAAAGTGAGGAGCGGACTCGACCACCATGCCCAGATAAGTAAATCAAAAGAAGTATCGTCCGTACCCTCGAAGACGATGCTCTTAGCCTCGCGCAGGGCACTTTTCAGCTGTGCCTCAAGAGCGTGCTAAAATAAAGTAGCGCATATCAAAGGCAAGAAGAATTCGACCCCCTCACGTGAGGCTACATCGTCTGTGACGCGAGTTGTGAACCCGCGAATCGAGGGAGTACGGAACCGCGTTTGATGTCTGTGCAGGTGGCGAAAGACGTCGAAGAAGTTGGAAAGGGTTAAGCAGTGTAAAATACAAAAACAAATAAACACGAAGAGCTTTCTCCTGCCCGGGAGAAGATGAAAAACACGGTGGAAGGCGACGGAGAGCCTACTCGGTGTTGTCTTACTTGATCTTTGTCTTCCGTATATTTGTACATGCCTGATTTTCTAGTGGTTCTAGTGGCCAGTCATACAAAAATCGTGTTTTCTTTTCGGGCTGTTCTCTCCTTCCTGATGATTTCTATTCTGTTGAACTTGCTCTCTTTATGCTGCTGAACGTTCTGCTCGTATTGCTCCAGTTACAGTATTATGCTCATATTTTTTAAAAAGTAACGAGTAATTAAAGTAATCCGTTCGCAATGTTTTGTAACGAAAATACATTACAAGTTACTTCCGAAAAACGTAACGTGGTAATTAAAAAATTACACGAAAAAGTAACACATTACAAGTAATCCGTTACTTGTAACGCATTACTTCCCAAGTCTGGGTTGTCCAATGGGTAGTACGGTTTCTGTGACTACGGCAAATCTGGTCATGTAGCATGTGGAGGAAACCGCTCTACAGCGGACTGTGCACACAGGAAGATTCTATAGGCGCTACGTGGAGGACGCTTTCTTAATTTTAAACAAACACCATGGTAATTACCTTCATGTAACTTTGAACAGCGTTGAACCGTCAATCCAATTCACGCGTGAAGTCGAACAGAACAGCAGACTGCCTCTCCCAGAGGAGTCGCAAAAACCGTGTACATCGGTCTGAACATATTTCTTCTAATCCGAAACTACGAGCATCTGAAGATACAGTTATTATTGACTCGCTGGTGAAGCGGGATTATCCTAGACGTTTTATCAAAAACACGCGTAAGCAGATGGGAGAAGGGAGACGTCAGGGTAAAAATTGTAATATAGCAGGACAAGTAACAATTCCGTATACTAAATTCGTTTCTGAGTCTATTCGCAGGGCCCTCACCCTCTTAAACTTCCGAACAGTTTCCAAACCAAAAGAACCCCCCCCCCCCCCCCCCGTCCCCTCCAGAGTCCCAGTGTGGAATCCCGGACAAAAGCTCACCTATTTTTTCACAAACCCGGTCAAAAGCTCACCAGGAGAAAATTCCATGCTGGTCTTAACACGAGCGCGGACAACTTAGGTTCATGGGTGCGACACTAAAATGGAACCATACATTAAATCTGACAGGCACCTGGTTTGTTGATTAGAGTGGATACAAGTTTATTTAACGATTGGTTAGAAACGAATGCAGCCCCCTACTGGCTCCAGCAGTCGTGGTAGGTCTCGGTGTACCTGGAACCCCTCGCGAATAATTTCCGACGGTTCTGCAGGCACAGGGTGGTTTTACGCACCCCCTTCACTGGGGGCTCAACTTTCCGGGCTTGTGTCAATGCCATAGCAACGAGTGCCTGATCTTGCTGTAGGCATTCGATCAGCCTCCAGGCGCTTGGATGGATGTGGCCGACAAGCTTCTGGAGCTTCGCAGGCGCTCTTCGTCCGGTCTTCATCTTGTAGTGTGGCGTCGTACATATTCCACCGCTCCGGGGAAACTTCGGTCGTCGTCGGCGTACAGTCAGGCAAATCTAAGAATTCGCTTTGTGTGCCGCAGCAGAAGGAGCAGAAATAACACGAAAGGGTCAGTTGATATTGTCACGAATGACAAATGATGAGGCGAAGAATAACTGAAAAAACTAAACGTTTAATGGGGCGAACTTGTGCCCAAAACAAAATAGAAGTAAGTTAGCGTCGCAGGCGTCGATGTCGGCGAAACAGCAGGATCGAGTGCTGGGGCGAGACTGACTCCGGCTCGCCACGCGGAGCGCCTTTTGTACACACGTGGGTTTCTGGAACAATCGGCGTAGAAGATTCGGCGTGTAGAACATTCTGACCTCGAACATGCAACAGAGTTCGGGAATTTACCAGAACACTAAATTGCAAGAATAAAAGACGCGTCGCTCCCAGGAATCGAACCCTGCCTCTTCGCGTGGGCGGCGGGTCGGTGTCCAAACCCACACCCTGTCTCCGGGCTGGAAGTGCATGTCCCGACGACGAAGGTTGTAGCGGCCAGTGTCGACACGTCGTTGGGCTTTAATCCGGAGCCTGGTGAGCTGACGGACGTCTTCTGCCCGATGGGCGACCACCTGGGCGTCGTTGCTTCCTTCGACAGTCGGTTCGTGGGTAAACTCGCGTGCACCATTGTCGTTACTTTGCGACCATGAACCAGTTGAAAGGGTGTCACCGCGGTGGTCTCTTGCACGGCCGTGTTGTAGGCAAATGTGACGTACGGCAACACCTCGTCTCATGTCTTGTGCTCCACGTCAACATACTTGGAGATCATGTCGGCTATGGTTTGTTGAGTCTCTCTGTCAGCCCGTTGTTCTGCGGGTGGTACGCCGCTGTGCGACGATGGCTGGTGTGAATGAGACGAAGGATTTCTTGCGTCAGCTTGGCCATGAACGATGATCCACGGTCAGAGATCAGAACTTCGGGAGCCCCGTGCCGGAGGACGATGCACTCAATCAAAAACTTGACGACTTTCACAGCAGTTCCTGAAGGAAGGGCTTTCGTTTCAGCGTACCGCGTGAGATAATCTGTGGCTACGATTATCCAGCGGTTTCCCGACGTTGACGGCGGAAAAGGGCCAAGTAGATCCATTCCGATCTGCTGGAACGGTGCGGTCGGGGAAGCAAACGGCTGCAGGAGACCTGCCGCCTTCATCGGCGAAGTTCTTACGTCGCTGGCACTCGTGGCACGATCGGGTGTAGAGGTAAACGGCTTTGGGGAGCTTGGGCCAGTAATACCTTTCACGAATACGGGCCAGTGTTCGGCTGTAACCGAGGTTTCCGGACGTCGGGTCATCGTGACATGCTTGAGAGATCTCTCGAAGGTCGGTTGGGATTACCAGCAACCACGGTGAGTTGTTGTCCCCGAAGTTCTCTTTGTAGAGTACACCTTGTCAAATGGCGAAGGTCGGCAGTACTCGCGTGAGAAGACACGTGGTACGGTACTCCCGCCCCCTTCCAGGTGCTCGATTAATGCGCGCAGCTCAGGATCGTCCCGTTGACGTCGTGCCATGTCGTCGGTGTTCACTGCTCCTAGGAAGCACTCTTCGTCATTGTCGTCGCTGCAGCCGGAAGGGGTTTCGACGGGGGCTCTTGACAGTCAGTTGGCGTCGCTGTGATAGCAGCTCTTTGCGAGTGTCGGAGGTACTCCTCAATGTCGCAAGGGCGTTCGCCGTACGTACCTGGGGCGTGGATCGTTCGGGTGGAACCCGGGCAGCCCCAGTTGTCGGTAGGGGCCTCGACGGTAAATGTGGTCGGCTTCACCGCAGTCATAGCAGATGGGTCGTCGATCCTCTGTTCTCCACACGTCGGTTTTCCATTGGCGCCGGTTGGTCTCGGCGGTTGTACTGATGTTCTTCGTCGTTGCGTCGGTGGTACGCCTGCGTTGGCGAGTCTCGTTGTGGCGCCACCGGGAAACGTAAAGCAGCTGGCGGCGGTTGTCGGGCCACTGCGGCGTAGGTCAGCGTCGGCTTATCGGCTGCGGCCACGGTGGCAGGGGTATCCGGCAGGAACGCTCGCTGAACCTCGTCCCGAGCAACCTCGGCAATGGAGATTGAGGCCGGGCGCTCAGCAGTCGACAGAAGCTTCTTAAGCTCCTCCCGAATGATGTCGAGAATAAGCTCACGAATGGCCGGGGTGTCATGGGCAAGGTCGCCAGGGGACTGCAAAACCGAGCTGACGCCGGGTAGTCTCTGGTAGTGGCTGGCTCGGGCTTGCAAAGCACGCTCGATATTTGTGGCTTTCGTGACGAATCCTTGAACGGACGTCGGTGGGTTGCGTACGAGTTCACCGAAGATGTCGTCCTTCACGCCGCGCATCAGAATACGCAGCTTCTTTTCCTCGGTGGCCTGAGGGTCGGCGCGGGAATTCAGGCGCAGGACGTCTTCCACGATACTTGTAACGCTCTCATTGGGGCCCTCGGTCCTGGATTGCAGCAGATCTTCGGCCCTCTATCGGCGGTGTTGGTTCACAAATGTCGCCTTCAGCTGGCTCTTGAATACGTCCCACGTTGTCAAAGTCGACTCGTGATTTTCGTACCAGTGCCTGGCAGTTCCCTCAAGCGAGAAATACACGTTTTGCGACGCGGCTTGTCGGTCCAGCCATTGTTCCGGGCGACGCGTTCGTACTGGTCGATCTAACCTTCGACGTCTTCGTGAACTTCACCGTGGAACGGAGCAGCCGTCCGTGGTGCGACGGGCAGGTAGATGACGGCAGAAGCGGCCGGGGTCTGCGACTGGTTTGCCATCGCTGTCTTCTTCGTCTTGGACTTGTCCGGCAGCAGACCCAATTCAGGTGACTGACCTCTAATACGACGGCTTCTTTGGGCTTCAGTGTCTTCGGCGAAGGGTAGCCTTCCGGGGCTGAGCACGTCGCTTGGCCGGGATGTCTTTGGAGGGGTACGATTAACGGGCATAGAATGCCCGTTAATCGTGCCAAGTACCTCCAACAAAATGTCACGAATGACAAATGATGAGGCGAAGAATAGCTGAAAAAACTAAACGTTTAATGGGGCGAACTTGTGCCCAAAACAAAATAGAAGTAAGTTAGCGTCGCAGGCGTCGATGTCGGCGAAACAGCAGGATCGAGCGCTGGGGCGAAGCTGACTCCGGCTCGCCACGCGGGGCGCCTTTTGTACACACGTGGGTTTCTGGAACAATTGGCGTAGAAGATTCGGCGTGTATAGAACATTCTGACCTCGAACATGCAACATAGTTCTCGATTTTACCAGAACACTAATTTGCAAGAATAAATGAAAGACGTGTCGCTCCCAGAAATCGAACCCTGGCTCTTTGCGTGGGAGGGAAGCACGATAGCCGCTAGGGCCACGGCCGCGCTGCCTATTTGGCCAGATATGCGCGCGGGAATATATGTGCAATCAAAGTAGTCCAGCAGGTCACCAGTGTCACCGGTAGATTTTTCCCCGATATACACCAATCCTTGTTTACAAACAAACCGGAGCGCCCCTAGCGCACGCCACCGGCGCCGCACATGCGCGATGGAGTGTGGGCAAGAAGCTCGCCGTCGTCCCTAAACAAACCATTGAAATGCGATGTTGTCGGCGTCGGTGTGAGTCCCCCTGCCTTTTTTCGCGTTCTAATTGTTGATTCTACGTCTTCCTGGCGATGTCTGACTACTTGAGCGGCGTCAGCGAAATTACCGAGGCTCGTTACACCGCAAAACTTCGCGTGAATAATGTGACATGCGGCGATTCATTCCGCATGGACGCCGCAGAATATACGCTAAAGCCTGATTCGCTCGCAATTTTCAGTCCCGACGTCGCTCGGGCTGCAAACGCGTGAACCGGTCCGTAGCTGAGATGGTCGACGTCGATACTGAAGATCGCAAGCAGAATCGGACCAAGTGAATCAATGAACAAAATGTAAGGGCGCAAACGAGCTGGTGTACATTGCACATGGTTGAGATAACCCCGAGACTGCGGGTAAACGACACGACACTAAAAAGTCTCTAACACAGCTGAAATTTTTATTTTCCGAAACCTGGTTATATAGGCACTTCGATACAAAAGAAAAAAGGGGGAGAGGGTGAGAACCCCAAAGAATGTACGAAAGAATTCGTACAAAAGCGAGCGTTGAGACTTCAGCAAGATCGTATCAGTCAAGTTAAGCCTGGTTCAGACAGTTGCGTTTGACTGCGTTTGACTGCGTTGCGGCTGCGAGAAACCAGGACATCCCTGCTGCTTATATCGCGTGCCAAGATGATTCCTTGAATTGGATCCCACGCTTCATACGAAGCACAGATGTGCCGGTGACTCACTTTCGGTTCTCGACGCACCGCAGTCAAACGCACTCAAACGCAAGTGTCTGAACCGGCCTTTAGATGAGAAAGAAGTAGCACTCTTAGAAACCGATAAGTCGGGTGTGTTTTCAGTGTTACCAATGTTGGAGTTCCGAAGGAAATCAGACGAAGCCATGGCGGGGTTGTTTAGACCTTTTGACGGTTGTTTGAAAAAGTCCAAAAGGGAAATTGTGAGGGTTTGTAAGGACGCCGATCTAGCCGCTTTGACCACCAGAATTAATAATGTTTCTAAAGACACGTTTGGCATTAAATTTTTCCTTAAGGACCACAAGGTGGATCTTCCTCTCAGAGTAGTCGTAAACGAGAATGGCACATGGCAGAAAATAGTGTCCTCATTTCTTCAGAAGACTCTCACGATCTTGGATACAAGATCCCCGTTGTCGCTGCGGTGTTCTGATGATTTAGTGGCTGACTTGCAACCTTTCCATGGAAAGAGGTGCAGGATCTTTTCACTTGACATAAAAGATCTGTACTATTCTTTAGAACCTAAGACTTTGTTGGCTAGGGTAAGCAGCTTTTTGGAAGAACATTTGGTCAGTTTCCAGTCGCAGTCGGGGATATCTGTCCAGGATGTTCTAAGGATTTTAGAGGTATACCTAGGTTCTACGGTGGTGCAACATAACGGTCAAAGATACATCCAGCAACAAGGTGTGTGTATTGGATCGGCGGTAGCCCCAGCTCTTTCTGATATTTATCTAAGAGACCTAGATCTGCGTCTTCTAAAGTCCTTTAGACATAGGTCCCCTAAGGAAATTCTGGTGAGGAGGTACGTAGACGATATTTTGGTATGTTCTACAGATGGTTCCTTAGCGGATTCTTTGGAGAAGGTAGTGTTCGAAGCAGCACCCGAATTAAAGTTTTCGATAGAGAGACCAAATGAGGACCTTTTGCAATATCTCGATCTTCAACTTAGGACTAGTTCCGGCCTTTGTTGGGAGTACGGAAAGTTCGAAGCAAAACCTCTTCTTCCTTTCAATAGCTGTCATTCTAAACATGTCAAACTGGGGATAATTCGAAATCTCGTCGATTCAGCAGTACAGAAGTCATGCTCACATTTTATTGGCTCTTCTCTTCGTCGTGTGACAGAACGGTTCGAGGTTGCTGGATATCCTCAGGAACATATTGTAAGGCAGTTGGTGCATATAATATTTCCAAAGAAGTCATTTCAGAAAAATCCTAGACCTTCAAAGCGAGTAGTCCTTCCATATTTCCATAAAATTTCTCACAACATCAAAGCGTTAGCCAGCAGGTTTAATGTTGGCACTGCCTTTTCTACAGATTATAGAATGAGCCGTTTGACTCCTTTTGCCTCGACTGTTTCAGGTTGTGCGATAAAACACAGAGAAAAGGATGTGGAATGTTCGTCGGGTGTCATTTACAAGATACCCTTTGATTGTGGCCTTTGTTATATTGGTCAAACTAAACGATGTATAAATGAGCGGTTGACCGAACACTAACGTTGTATAAAGAAAAAAGACACGTACTCCGAAGTGTCAAAACATCTGATCGAATGTAGGAACAGTGTACCGTTGCGGCATTTAACTTCAGTAGAGTTGCGGGAAAAAGATGACCATAAGCGATTGATAAAAGAGTCATTAACAATATTAGGTCACGGGAACGCAGTTAATAAGCCGTCGTTTGGATTGGACAACGAACTTCGGCGGTTTCTTAGGCATTGAAAAGTTCTGACCTTCAAGGTTTATGTCTGTAGGTTTCCGGGTAGAGGGGACGTTGGGTCGTTCTTTTCTTTTTGTATGTGTGTTACTGGGCTTGGGGGTACCAGTGTGTTTGGTGGTCGGGAAGCGAGGGGTCAAAGATAAGAGAAGTGCATGAGGCAGAGTCCATTGTCCTTGTTGTTTTGTCAGAGGATTCGTTGGTGGAAAAAGTGGCATTCTTTGGGGTTCTCACCCTCTCCCCCTTTTTTCTTTTGTATCGAAGTGCCTATATAACCAGGTTTCGGAAAATAAGAATTTCAGCTGTGTTAGAGACTTTTTAGTGTCGTTTCGTTTACCCGCAGTCTCGGGGTTACTGTAAAACCCTCAATGTTCGCGAGCCCTTAATTTTTGCGAAGATCGCGAATTGAAAAATTCGCGAAATTTAAGGGCACGCGAAAATTTCGGTCCTTAAGAGTTTCAATGCAGGCGTATGGAACTCGCGAAATTTAATGGCCGCGATTACGTCCTCTGTGACCGATTCGTGAAATATAGGGGCAGCGAAAATAAAGGGTTTTACAGTATCTCAACCATGTGCAAGTGAATCAGGCTGCAGGCATAACAAGTCGGTGATGGCCACTGGTAACAATGATCAACATCTCCTTGTATCTACTGTTTACATCGAGCCTGCTTACCAACCTTCAATCTTTAGTCTTTTGAGGCCTGCACTTACTTCTTATTGCAAGTACCGGGCCAACATTTGGTCTACGGGCCGGTGTCATCTAAAAGAGCAGACGACAAGCAGAAACGTTTGAAAGAGCAGACGACAGTTCAAACGATCAGGCGGCCGTTTGAACTTGAAGACGCACGGCATTCATTTTGGAACAAAACAAATAAATCTGATGACCACAAGTATCCGTGAATTCAGCCCAAAGTGCTTCCCGCCCAAGCAATCGTGGTCCGACGGTGTCTGGTTTTCTTTTTTCACGGCATATTTCCCCGTTCTCGGACGAACCGAGCACATGAAAACTGACCTTCACACCTTACTCGACTCTTTTGGTACAGCCCCAGTCGCTGCGTTTTGACGAGAAGGCAGGTTTTTGTCTGGTTCCTTTCAAAACAACGCAAGGATACACGTCTCACATAGGGACTTCCGCCCACAGCTCCAGACCGGAAGTGCGCCCGACGTGCCACCACCGCGCCGCGCCGTGACGTAACAGAGATGAGTTCTTCTATAGGTTAGTCCTTCGGGCACAAGTTGTGGTTGAAGGAACGCCAGCCCACCCAACATCCCGCGCAGCTTTCGTAATTGGTCGTCAGTCTTGTACTTGTACTCGCAACTCTATGGTTTGTATAATAGACCCCTTGCAGAAAACCCGGCAACAGTGTGTCTCGGCATGGTAACCATGGCAACAGCAAGGCGGTCAGCAGCTGCGTGACAAGGTGAAGGAAAGCAGGTCGCAACCTCGCTGTGCGCCAACCAAGATTTAGGCGCTTCATGTGTTGTTTTAAGATCAGTTTACGCGCTCCAGAGTATCAGTGACGATGCCAACACAGTGCTGTGTCCCGGTCTGCACGCAATATGGATACACTGACAAATTCGGACGGAAGGGAGCACTTATATATACCTATCTGACCGTTCGCTGCCGCGACAGTTTGGCTAACCTCACGAATTCGCATGCATTTGCTTAATGAGGATGATACATTGGTTCTGCATTATACTGCTTTGCGTTTTCTTTACTATTGCTGTTAGCCAGGTATTCGTTTGACGCGGATAAACGAGCGTCGGTTTTACACGACGGATCCGTTGCCTTTCGGCCGGCCTCACGATTTTGCATGCAGTTGCTGCATACACTACGTTGTTATTTCATCGCATATTTATTTGGTGTTGCTCGTAGACAGATACCATTGGCGGGGCTAAACGAGCAGTCGAATTCCCGTATCAGTCCTGCGAACATTTTCTACACTTTAACAATAAACGCGCAAAACAAAAAACACACAAAAAAAAGTTGCCTCGCGGGCGCGTTCTTTTTTTTAAAAATCTTCCTTTATGTTACTGACGCATCCACTTACACCATGTTACTTTATGCTTCCATGCAGAATTGGGACAGCACCGCATTAGGTTCCCCTTGAGGGCATCTTTTTATACAAGTTTAGTGGGGACTTCAAGACACATCATGATTTGTCATATTTGTCATGATTTGTCATCCTCTCACCATCTTTGTTTTCAGGTTTCATGCCTAGCAAGCTAGCTAGCAAGGTTATTTTTCCGGCCGGCGGCGGGATACATCCGCATTACTTCATTTGCCATGCCACTTTTTCACGCAGAGCCGGCGGGCCAAAGAAAAAACATTCCTTTACCATGGAGAGCGCGCACACTGTTGCCCGAGGCGCACAGAGTTGTCACACTTTTGAAAGGGGTCTATACAGTTTTCCTTCAGTTTTCATTTGACATCACCTTGAGATAATCCATGATTTCAAATATATTTACGACGCACAATGATAGAAACAATTTTCTTTTCTTAGCCGTTCACTTCAAGCATTACTCTGAACCCCAAGAATACATATGCATTAGTAATGAAGAGACACTGTGCCTAACCTTGCTCGTTTAGATATTTTCTTTGCAAATTGTTCCCGGAGGCCCAACAGCATTCCAGTTGGCTGAATTGACAAGGCGAACCGCCACTGCAATATGTATCTAAAAATCGTGATGGCGCTATATTTTTTTACTAGCACGTTCTCTTTGACAATGGTGAATGGTTTCTGTTGGCTTACCTTTCACTACGTGCTTTACCAGAGGTGGATAAAGCAGCCTCCTAAAAATGGCGCGATGTCCATCGCGTCCGCACTTTAGCGTGTTTCGCCCGGGTAGCAAAAAAAAAAAAAAATAATAGGTGAGTTTTTGTTTGTGTCTGTGAAAAAAACGGGTGAGTTTTTGTCCTGTGGGCTTTTGTCTTGTTACCCCAAGTCTGGTGGTGTGTATAAATTGAACTATCTAGATTTTCCATAATAACCGGAGACACGAAACGATAAAAAAAAAAAAAAAACGGACAAAACAACAACAATACTTTTTGTTTTGTCCGTTTTTTTATCGTTTCGTGTCTCCGGTTACTATGGAAGTTCTTCACCAGCTCGCCTGTGTTTTTACCCTTTCTTCGATGTCTAGATTGTGACGCATCGTATATTGGGGAGACCGGCCGCAAACGTTGCACCCGTATGAAGGGGGTGTAGGACAAAAAGGTACCGTACAAAATGGTCCCGGTTATTATGGTCCCGGACAAAATCGTCCCAAGCGCAAGCCCGGATAAAATGGTCCCAATCGATTTGTTGACACTTTTGGCGCTCTTTGAAGTTTTAGCGAACTGCTACTATCAAGTTGTATTCAACACACGTGTAATATGTACATACGTTAATGTTTTTAACGCTTTCGCTATATATTTGAGGAAATAACTAAATTCTAAAAGTTAATCTAAGTTCTATTATCGCTCACTTGGCTCTTTGGCTCCTCTTCGCATTAGTCACAGCACTGTACAAAGCTGGAGCTTGAACTCACCACACAAATACACACGCGCGTACTAAAAGCGCAAGGTCGCGATGCACTCTGCGATTCCTTTGGGTCCGAGCGTGGCCGTTGTTATGAGCTGAAGGTCTAATCAAACAGCGCAAAAAGCGCAACGTCATGGCGTTCTTCGCACTTGATAAGACAAGCCGGCGGAGGAGCACGCACAGAAAGACGGCGAACACCGCTGGTCCAATCAACTGCGGAGAGCACGCCATGACGGTGTGCGTTTTTCGCCGTTAGAGTGACCCTTCGGCATATAACGTCGGCCACGGTGGGACCTAAGGTGAAACAAGGTATAGCAGGTAATAACATGCAAAAAAAAAGTCGACGAACGCCATTGGTGCGTTTTGTTTTCGGCACTGCTTCATTGGTCCTATCAGTGTGTAGCGTCGGGTGTACTGTGACTTTAGTAAAACTAAGCGCGGGAAGAAAATGTAAGAAAATCCGACAGTATTTTTTTATAATTTCGAATTAACGCAATGGCGCTGCAAGAAAACGTATGCACATAATGATTCAGACATCATCGTGCCCATATTACTTATTTGTGTTGCGTGCGTACAGTCTTGTATCGCTCGTGATTCACTTTAAAGACCCCAGGCTAGTAGTGGTACTGCACTGGCAAATTTTCTCTTCTACAGCGTAAACCAGTGCCGCCGCTCCTCAAAGGCAGACCGACCTTACGCACGGTATAACCACAAATTTCAAATATATTGTTTGGGATGCCGTGTTATGGAACAACGTCTTTCTTTTCGTCTTGATTATATCAAATATTATAGACACATTATTTGATATATGTACTTCTATTTTATTTTATAGTATACTTTTCTCTTCTTGGCTAAACTACAGGCATGCAATGTGTTTTCAAATGAATATGTAATCCTTAAAATGGTTAGCGTTCCATAATTAAGTATTCAGTAGAAATTGTTTCTTAATTTCCATTTTGCAGCACTGTGCAAACAGTCGACGAACTCCCGAAGAACAAACGGATGTTCGTGATTCGCTGAGCTCATTTCCCAGATCGCAATGATTGGCTCTTTGAGTATTTGGCGGGTAAGTAGATGCGCAGGCAGTTCTTGGAGTATATACACCAGTTATGTTTCCCAGCCAAAGTCGGAAGAGAAATTCACGTTACGTGACCTGACGACGCGTGACACATGAGTACAATTACCTTACTGATTATAGCCGAATAATCGACGTCACGTGACCTGTAGACCAATTTAGTTCCCTCCCCCACCCCTAATTTTAACGGAGAAATTGACGCCACGTGACCCAGTTTTCCCGCTGAATGCACCGGGGAAATTGAAATGATTTTCAACAAGCGCTCCTAATAAATACCGCATCATTCATGTATTATAGGACTTTGAAAATAAAGGCCTCTGCAAACTCTTCTTTTTCCTTCCCCTTTGCCATTTTATACACGCAAAGCGTGGTGGGTTTCGGGCATCTTATTATGGCTCCCCAGCCAATCAGATTGCGGCATCAGCCGATCGTAATGCCGAAGAGTCAATCACGAAGCGAGGAGGCCACGCCCTGCGTCTCTTCAAGCTGTAAGTGACTATTGGCGACTCCAGAGAGCCTGTATATTAAAGAAAGTTTCGAAGTGCTCGATCGCGGTTACGTGGTTTCCGTGCTGCTTTTGCAACACGAGCTGCGAGGAGGTGACGAACGCGCTGATCGTCTGCAAACGCCTCCGCCTTTCCGCCTGCTTTCCTCCTCGCCGCGCGACAATGCGGCGCATGCGTATTGGCGATCAACCTCCGTGGGGGGCGTTCGCCATTAAAGTGCAAGCGCTCCTCCATAGTTTCAGATGGACCCTCTCTTTCATCGAGGCTCTTCAGGCGACTCCGGCGAAATCGACGCCATCTAGCGGCTAGAACAGAAACCCCGTGGCTGCAAGTTCGCTAGCCGTCGGCCTTGTCGAGCGAATCAGATATTCACAGCGCCTGGTGGTCGAAGACAAAGTCATGTTCGAAAACGCGTGATGTACGAAATCGTCAATTTCATTCGATAGTGTGAGCTCACTCATTGTTCAATATTTGTGATCTGAAAAACCTCATTATTTGTGATTCGATAAACTGACCTCACCAAATATTTGTGATAATCAATATACAATATTTCTTTTTATTATTGAGAGAGAACTTTGCCGCAATTAAAAGTTATCGATTAAAAGTTATCTATGGGAGAAGTCTCCCAATGGCTGGGTGTACATGAATGGGATCGTAGCGCGTGGAATCGAGCAGGGACCAATCATCCGCACCCGGTCTCTCTACTTGTTCCTCTTCTACCCAAATCAATCGAACTATGCAGCCGCACCTTCCTGGGAGATTACACACTGTCTTAGCATGTAAAAACTATTTTTCGTGAATATTTCGAGCGCGTCAGGTTCATTTGAATCCCGCAGTATTACATATTTGAAAGACAGAATTTTAACGCAAGAAAATCGTTACGATAAAAATATCAATTTATATCAATTGCTTAGTCTTACATTTTCAGCGTTTCTTTTATAGAGCCTATGTTAAAAAACGCATAATTTTAAGTAACAAATTTTTTTCTTATAAAAAAATAAATAAAGAAAACCTCGTAGTCAAGCCAGTTAAACCCTGCTCCTCAAAATGTCTTTTTTTATTTTTTTTTTCTGGCGAAACACACAGAAACGCAGCAAAATCCCTGCAGTCTTTTGAGTGGAATGCTGGAAACGAAACGGCAACACTGGGTCCAACGTAGAGACAACGCGCGAAAACGTGTTTCACTGGGAGGCACTTGGTGAAGGAAGCGCGCAAGCTGAGCCAAACGTTGATAGGTTTGCGAGTCGCGAGAGCAGTGGCGTCCTGCCAGGAGAAGCACCTTTCCAAAAAACGCTCCTAGACCGCAGCCATGCTGCTGATGCTGATGCGGCTGGTGCAACTCTCGCGCCCCCTATCAGCTATATAAATTTTCTGCCACTCTCTTGGACTGTGGAAACCCGCTCAGCGCGATTGTCTACCTCTGTTTGGCGGTTTTTGCATTCGACGTTTTCTGGCCCGTCTTGAAAGTTTCCACTTACTTTTTCTGATGCATGCTGCTTAACCTTTCTGTGTTATCTTCCACTGTGAGAAATAGGGCTGGTAAATGCCTGCCATTCAAGCGTTTCTGCTCGAAATTCACGGGAAACGGAGGAGGGGAAGGACGTCGAACGCAATGCACTTCTTTCCGGAGCTGTGGAGCCACCTGGCGATATTTCAGCGAACTAGTAAAAACCTGGTTTGAGGGTAAGAACGGATTATCGCGGTAGGAAAACCCGACCGCCATTCAGTGTTGCCAGGTCTACTGATTTATCAGTAGATCTACTGATTTCGTTCTGGGTCTACTGATTCACTGAAAAAAAAAAAGAAAATCTACTGACTTTTTTTTTAGTAAACATATTAAAATTTATTACTTGGCCCCTTCAGTTCCCAGGGTCACCCATCAAAGGGAACTCATATTCTCCCAGAAGTAACAACGAAGCACTGGCTAAATGGCCCAGAAACCCGTCGACGGTGACATCCGGGCCAGAGCCATATATGGGGAGAGTTTGGCCAGTCTATGATCTTGCCGCAAAAACGTCCCTCTCCCGAGTGAGCCAATCAGCCCGCGGCGCAGAGCGAGAGGCGTGAGCGCATGCGCCTGAACTCTCGGCTGCTCCGAGCTGAGTGGAGAGGGCCGCCAATTTCATTCATTCGCCCGGCGGAATACATGGGATCGACATCCAAATTTCAGTTCTTTATTTTTATTTGGCAGGCTCTGGCAAGAAAATGATATAATGTTATTCCTCGGCAGCTTAAAAAGCTAACAAATAAAGTTTCTCCACGTTTAAACGCAAACTTTGGGTCGGGGGAAAAAGAAATAAGCCAGTAGCAGACGACGCGTAGACTCAACAGTGCTCCGCGCCCACAGCGTTGCGTCAAAAAGCTTCCACAGCCCAGACAGGAAAGATGGCAGCTTGCAGAGGACTTCCATTGGACATGTACGCGCGCACTTGCCGGAACGTCTTGTTTTCGTTTCGTTTCAATAAAGCGACAGGTGGATGTCGCACTGTCGCACTCATCTGTTGATCCCAAAAGTGGCTCAGTCTCGATTTCAGAGAATAATCCTAGAAATCGCAACACTATACTCGGCGACAACTTTTCTTGGCAATGCTGCCAAACCTACAGAGCCGAAGCACGCTGTCTTCTTACGCAGCTGAACACAGTCCCCGTATCTAAATTGTGTTTTGGCTGTAATGTAAATTATAATCTTAGTATTCGTCATTTGAATAATAATTATCACATCACTATGAATCTTGAACAATAAAAATATAAAAATGAAATTAGTTTTCTAGTTACTAAAGATCTGGTAGTAGGTAACAAGAGGAAAAGGAGGTAGAGGAGCACAGAACCACGAGATCATGAACGGCACGAGAGGGAACGATAAACCGACACCATCGAAACAGACGTGCCCGGGATCTCTTCCTTAATTAACAGATGGCATCTGCTCTGAGCCGGGTATGTCCACTGGAGACGGTTTCATAGACACTAACGAGCTGTATAGAGTGCTTGCCTTGAATGCCGACAACGAATCCAAAACTGAAAACGAAACCCAAACTGACGTAATGAAAGCCCGGATGCTTGGCGGAATGATACATGTGCAGGAGCTCCGCCCCCCTAGCATTTCCTTCATTGCCAAGAAAAGTTGTCGCCGAGTATAGTCAATGATAATATTAAAAAAAGAAACATTCACGTGCCATTTTACTTTGTCCTCCATAAAACAGGTAAGCTTTAGTTGGGTATACGTGAACTGGTCTGGCTTTTTTTCATTTTTTTTTGTATATTACCATTGTATTTGTTACTCTATACAATTTCTTCGAAGTGTGGTTTAATGGAAATACCAAAACATGGCAAAACTCAGATTTCGTAGAATTTACTGATTTTTGTGCAAATCTACTGACTTTTTGGGGATCAATCTGCTGACCTTTTTTTTTCTCCGTCTGGCAACACTGCCGCCATTAGGCTTAATTTCTTTCGCGGTTTCAGGTGCTTTGTGCTTACACGTGAGCTCCTAGCCTATCCGCTGCTTTTCGGGAACCGCGAACGATGGTCGAGGACGAGCGCATTCCATTCTCGTTTCAACTGGACCGCTGGACCGAGAAGCCTCCGCAGTTCACGAGTCTGTCGTAAGACGAAGTCTGGCGGTATTTGCGCCGAGAGACCGACTCGTTTCGGCAGGTCAACCGAGGATGGTCCTTCAAGGAAGAAGGTTAAGTCCGTAACGTGAGATGGAACGCTTCGGACGACTCCCAGATATGCCTGGTCCGGGCGATCTGCCTTCCGTCCATGAAGAAGGCGCCGTACACCGTCTCGGCGTGGTTTGCCAGTGGCACCGGGCGCATCATTTACTCACCATTTACTCACAGCAAAATGGCGATGTTGTTTTCCTACCGGCCTAATCCGGCCTGGCAACATGTGCGTCGCGTACTCTCAAACCGGAATACCCGGAAAGAAGTGGATTGTTCTCCCCCCTCCAAGAGATAACCCGCGTAGAGTCCTTCTCAGTCATCTCCAAAAATAGTTGTTCGCTTCGGGTTGGGGTGGGAAACGGGTCCGTCGCGCCCGTTCCTTTGCCTCGGTGCTGGTGTGAAAAAAAGGAAGCTCTCCCCAAAACGTGCCCCAAAACGAAGTCATCTTGGTTTCCGTCTGATCGTCAAGATGTGACTGCCGTCGACTGTGACTGTGTTATTTGAGATCTTTCTCAAATGAATTGTTTTCAGATAACGCTGCACCGTGTGGTACGTACAATATATTGTCCGAATCTTAACGCTTGTTAATTATATGTCTGTGTCCTGTTCATCGGAAAACACGTTATTTGTGAGCGTGAAAAATGCATGCCTTTCGGCTATCTTCTGTTGTAAATTATTTTCGACACTAACCGCTTTGTCCTTTGACACGCGGCTAATCGGGCGGCGCCATCAAAACTTAGCTTAATAAAAAAACGACAACTTACATTCCAGTAGCATTCATTCTATCGCTCCCGTACCTAACAAAAAATGTTTAAATTTTTTTTTTTTTTTAATGTGGTACAATGTTTTTTTAGTGTCCTCGGGAAAATACATACAGCATGAAACACAAAATGCAGCGGGAAAAGTCGAGAATTCATCCGCCAGCAGTGTTTGAAAGTGGGCCTACACAGGCTGCGCCTATCGAAATCACAGTCCACTCAGTTAGGGTTAGTGCAGGGACGCCGGTGAGAGTCTAGCCTCAAACCCAGTGACTGGGCTCGAAAACGGATTGTTGCCCCAGGGGTAGAGTGTTTCTTGGAAAGGTGTAACGTCGCAAAAGAATTTCGCCCATTTGAACTTATCTATGCGACACGCGACATCAGGATGAATCAAGTGACATGCGCCAGGTTCCGGCGTGGTCTAGTGGCTAGGATACCTGGCTCTCACCCAGGAGGCCCGGGTTCGATTCCCGGCGTCGGAAGTTGTGCGGTCTCATGGTGTAACGGTTAGCACTCTGGACTCTGAATCCAGCAATCCGAGTTCAAATCTCGGTGAGACCTCTTTTCTTTTTTTGTCTTTATTAAACCAAGAAATGGATTAAGGGACAGCACAAACGGAGACTGAGGGACAGCCTGAACAGCACGTCTGTGCTTGTCCATGCGTGTTTCTTTGTTAATTTAATGTTGTACAGTAAACGCCTGTGACAAACAACGCTACTTTCTAGTTTGTATTGTCCACTTTCAAGCCGGGGTCACACTGTTCATACATCATACCAAATACACGCTGTCGTGGCGTGTAAAATCAATGTTTCGTGATTATTTCGAGTGGGTTAGGTTCATTTGATCCGCGTATTACACTTTTGAAAGACAGAATTTTGCGCAAGAAAATTTTTACGATAAAAATATCAATTTATATCAGGTGCTTAGTCTTATATTTTTCAGCTTTTTTTTAAGGGCCTATGTTGAAAAAAAAAACACGCAGAATTTTCAGTAACAACACGTCTTTTTTATAAAAGAAAAATAAATAAATAAAACCTCGTAGCCTAGCCAGTTAAGCGCTGCTCATTATAATGTCCTTTTTATTTTTTTAATTTTTTTGCGAAACACCCAGAAACGCGACAATATCCCTGTAAGCTGTTCAGTGGAATGCTGGAAACGAAATGGCAACCGGACGTCCGGCGTATCAACGCGCGGAAAACGTGCTTCACCGGGACTCGAGGCACTTGGTGACGCAAGCGCGCAAGCCGAGCCCAACGGTGAGAGGTTTGCGAGTTGCGAAAGCAGTGGCGCCCTGCCACGAGAAGCTTTTCCTGCGCCCATTTGAGCTTATCTATGCGAGATGCGATATTAGGATCGGTTAAGCAACGTGCGACGTGTTCCGGCGTGGTCTAGTGGCTAGGATACCTGGCTCTCACCCAGGAGGCCCGGGTTCGATTCCCGGCGTCGGAAGTTGTGCGGTCTCATGGTGTAACGGTTAGCACTCTGGACTCTGAATCCAGCGATCCGAGTTCAAATCTCGGTGAGACCTCTGTTTCTTTTTGTCTTTTTCTGTTATTAAAATATTTATTTTTCTTATTAAAATATAAAGCTTGTCGAAACTTGCTAAACTTCTATTTGGAAATGAGGTGTTTCATTTGATCTCGAACGAACACAAACGCACGCACGCACGCACGCACGCACGCACGTACGCACGCGCACACACACACACACACACACACACGCACGCACGCACGCACGCACAAACTCTCTCTCTCTCTCTCTCTCTCTCTCTCTCTCTCTCTCGATATATATATATATATATATATATATATATATATATATATATATATATATATATATATATATATATATATATATATATATATATATATATATCCTGTAAACGACTAAATTTTCGCGAGGACCTGATTTTCACGAATTTCGCGAATCGTCTACAAACACGAAAAATACGTCCCGCGAACAATTCGGGCAATATGTGAACGCTACGGAAGCTACACTCGATTCGCGAAAATTAGAACCCGCGAATAATTTCAAATTTTCAGCTTTGTCCCGATTCGCGAAAATTTGAGCCCGCGAAAATTAAGTCGTTTACAGTATATATATATATATATATATATATATATATATAGAGAGAGAGAGAGAGAGAGAGAGAGAGAGAGAGAGAGAGAGGGAGGGAGAGAAAAAAAACGTAGCGCAGGATGACGAAAAGTGTCAAAAAAGGTCTGTCTCAGGCCGAAACGTAGACGAACTTTTGTTGAGACGTTGCCTCCTCTTTTTCTTCTACCTTCGGTTTTTTTTCTTTTCTGCCCCAGTCTCAGGTTTACAATCATGTTCTACGAATAATATGTTTTAAAAACTCCAACAACCGTCTCAAGTGCGTTTTCTGCCATATATATATATATATATATATATATATATATATATATATATATATATATATACAGGGTGTTTTTTTTTAAGCTTAACAGAATTTTTAAAAACAAACCATGAAAGCTAGGTTAATGCGGTCTGCGCAGGTGAGTTATAAGGCCAGGGGGACATAGTATAGGGGAATAATCGTAACGATCAGTCGGCTAATTAGTTAAAATTCGTTAATTAACTTTTTAATTAATGAAAATAGACATATAGTTCCAATTAGAAACTTGCTCAGCGTCATCGAAAACCACTAAATCAGTAATTTTCAGAAAGACTTTGAACGTGTGAGAAGCGTAATAGTGCACGAAAGTTACCGCTCGTGGAGCAAGTACAAAGCTGGGCTAGATAAGCGACGGAAAAATTGCGCGGGCGCCTTATCGCAACCCCTAGCTTTGTACGTGCTCCACGAGTGCTAACTTTAGTGCACTACTACGCTTCTCACGCGCTCAAAGTCTCTGAAAATTACTGATTTAGTGGTTTTCAATGACGCTGAGCAAGTTTCTAATTGGAACTATATGTCTATTTTCATTAATTAAAAAGTTCATTAACAATTTTTAACTAATTAGCCGACTGATCGTTACGATTAGCCTCCTATATTATGTCCCTGGCCGTATAACTCACCTGCACAGACCGCATTAATCAAGCTCTCATGTTTTTTTTTTTTTTTTTTTTTTAAATTCTGTTAATCTTAAACAAAAACACCCTGTATGTATGTATATATATATATATATATATATATATATATATATATATATATATATATATATATATTATACACAGGTGTTTCATTTTATTTCGAACACATTTTTTTATAAAAAACAAAGCTGGTGAGAGTAATCTCACCAGCTTTTTTATACAAATTTAAGTAATACCGCTTCCTAGCATTTTTAATCTTCTTATTCAAGCCGTGTCTTTACGATTTAAAAATCCTTAGTTTATCTGGGTTCTTTGTCTTCACAAACGTTTTGTAGAGGAAATTTTTCATTCTACTTTTTCCAAGCGACTTCGTGGTTATCCAAGGTTTTCGAGGCTTTTTGTTGCCTCCGATAGTTCTGTAGGGCAAATACTTTTCGTAGAGTCGTTTAAATTTATCGATTAATATATCAAAAGCTTTCCCTGGGCTGGTTTTACCGATTACTTCATTCCAATCAGTGTCGCTGAATTCAGCATAAAAAGCATCTAAACGATCACTTGTTATAAGTTGAAACCCATCACACTTTCGTGGTACCTGTTTCGACGCGCATTTATGAATGCATACGAATGTGGCAAGGTGATCACCGATGTCACAAATGACTACTCCAGATTTTATGACAGTGATTCGTGTTGGTGTATTGATTGCATCTGAACAACCATCTGCTTGATTGAGAAGTTCCAGTTGTCTTTTCAAAGAACTCTCATAAATTGTTGATATTAAAATCCCCACCCAAAATCACACTATACCTCTTTATTCCCATAAACGCAAACAGTTCCTCCGAAAAAAAAAATTTAGGGTATATTATTATCGAAAGAACGGTAAACAACAAACCTTCCACCCTCCACGATAACCTTCCACGACAGTACCTCGTAGTCATCTGTTACCGTTGAAAAGTCACTAAGTAATTCACAGACAACTCCCCGGGTTGCTAAGATTGCAAAGCCGCCACCGCGATTAGCAGTGCGGTTTAAAACATTCGTGGCATATAGAAATAGCCTGGAAATTGCCGAAGAACTTCAGTTTCGCAACACGTCTCAGTGAGTACTATGATCTTAAAAGAAACATTCAAATGATCAAAAACAAAAACAAAAAAACTTCAAGGTCAAAAGATTTGCTTTGTGCAGATTGAGCGTTCAAATTTATATATTTTTGAAGACACATTCCCAATATCTTCAATATGATGTTATAAATCACGTGGCAGAAAAAAACACGCGGTATGACATCTTATGATAACAACATCAAAAAGCTGTGTTTTATAAGTGGTCTAGTTTACTTCAGTCCCCAGTAAGTCGTCTTTTGCCCTTCACAACCGTTAACTCTCTCACCAGTCTTTTTTTTTTTTTTTTCTCTTCGGATTAGTATGCTGTTATTGTGATGCCACACGTATTTATACTATTTTTCACTGGCACACTTTTTCGCGGCTTGAAGTAGAGCTCTGTTTTGTCGCGTTAGGTTTTCACGAATGAATGGGCCAGATCGATTTTTGTTTATTTTCCTTTGGCATGCAGCCAGGCATCTTGTGTGCTCTGCTTCACAAAACGGACGACAATGCCGGGCACCTTATCTAACTTGTTACGTAATATGTGTACTGTGGTGCGTTTACATTCTCAAGCAAGTTTTCATTCTAGGTTATGGAAATTCTGTGAAAAGTATTTTTGTGAAGTTGACCAGTTCTTATTTCGTGAGCTTTATATTTTCTAAATTTACGAGTTAAGTTGTGAATTCCAGTCAGAATAAACGTTTTCTACCAATCTAAAAATTCACACTTTTTGGTGTTTAGTTATTTCTTATGTTTACAAATAAAAATTCCCAAAATGATTTGCACAAAAAACTAACGAATCAACTTTCTTGCTTCGTTTAAGGAGACGCGGCAAGTCTTTTTTAAATTATACGAATAATTTGCAAAGCCAATGCAAAACCGTTCTATGGAGTGTAGCCATGGAGCCATGGAGTGTAGAAATTTCAAAATAATTTCGGCCTGAACAACAACGTTTACGCATACCTAAAAACAAATGTGAGAAGTAATTATAATATTGCAGGGTATACATATATGCCACGTAATATAATTCCGCGCATACCTTGTAGCGTTTTCCACCTGATTGTTTTTTTTTTTTTCTTTAATAACTGACAGAAACATATGAGAAGGAGATATTGGCTGCCGCCAGTGTCGCCGTTCTTTCCCTTCTTGTCGTATCCGAACCTATAACATTAAAAAAAATCGAGTCCTTGTTTGCTATTCGAAAAGATCGCCATCGCCGCATATTTGACGCATAAGCAGCCCGACGTTTAAGCGACTGACAGGAAAACAACCTAATACACTCCTGTTCCCCAAGACAAAAGTGTAAAAACTCAAAACAGAAAAGTTTAATTTATTCACGCAAACGTTTACACGAGGTACTTTTTTGCCCTTTCACCCTTTAATTGCGTACATTATCGTACCTTTACTAAGCAAGCTGTAACTTTACTAAGCAAGCGATAACAACAGATCTACCCTTTTCAATAAAAACATAAGAACCCACCATTGAAAACAAAAACGTACGTACCGAAACGGTGCAAAATGCGCAAAAGGCTTAGTTCGAGAGGACGCTGCGAAATATATTTTGACCTAATAAAAAAAGCAAGCTCAGTATAGCAACGTCAGCGATGTCCCAAAATACCCTCGCACCAACATGCCCGTTACCAAAACGACCGCGCGTACCGTAACGTCCGCGTACCAAATATGTCCATACCGAAACTCCAGTTCCCGAGTTCGAAATTTTTCTTCTTTTGGGTCTTTTTCTTCGACTTGAAATACTGTTTTTTTTTTTTTACATCACCACAACCTCAATCTCGGGTGTTGCACAATAGGAATATGTCAGCTTGAACATCTGCTTTAGAAGAGGAAGATTCATTGAAATTTTAAGCGAGATACATCGGCCTCTAATACCCCATTCACACGACCATAAAGCTACATAGGCACCATTATAGTCGACAGCGAATCATTTCGCTCTCCTCCGCGCGTGCACCATGCGGCCACGGCCAAGGAGCGCGGGTTGATTCGCCGATTACAAGGGGACCTATATGCTAAAGGTAACTTTAGGCGGGCCATCTGAATGGGGTATAATGGTTGGTTCACTTTATAAAAACGAAAGCTTAGATTTTTGTGTTTGTAAAATCTAGTGCTTGTAATAACATTCTACACATCCGTTCGTGTCATCCAGTCTCTCTCCTAGTCCGTGTCCATTCGCGCTGTTTCAAGATGAATACGTACCAACTCGTCCAGTTATCCATTCTGCTAAACATCCGTTAGAAATAATGATAACATATTATCATATATGGGTCGGTTATTGTTTGAGTTATATCATTACCTCATATCTTCCACAAAAAGTGTCAAGTGCAGAATTCTTTTTGTGCTCAGAAGTCCCCAGGACACAAATTCCTCCATTGACAATTTAATTAAAAAACCTAGCGCACCCCTAAATGCACGGTACCTAAACGACTGCGTACCGAAACGACCGCGCAACGAAACGTCTGCACTTTAATGTTCAGTTCCGAAACGGGCCCCGTACCGAAACGTCCTAGACCCCTTATTACTGTACCGGTGTTTCAACGAAGACTTTCAAAAATCGCTAAACATCGGGTGACTGAGAAAAAAAAGAAACTCTTTCCAGGAACAAACTGCCAACCACGGCGGACGTCCTGGATTGCAAGAAACAAACTAATTAGCTAAGTAATGAGCTAAAATTTACTAATTATTTTTTTAGTGACGAAAATAGACATAAGGTTATAATTAGAAACTTTCTGAGCAGCATCGTAAATCACAAAATCAACTTATTTTTGAAGGATAAAAGAGAGGTTCCAAAAATATGCTAAATGTGAACGCGTTTCTAGATATCGGTTTTCTATCGGAGCGCATGTTTACGACAGCGGTCCTGCAGCCAGGTGGCCGAGGCGCGAAGCAACCGCCTCGCCGCTCTCGTCGGATGTAGGAAAGCATGTCGCACTTGCGTTGCGAGCTTCGGCAACCGGGGGTTACAAAACTGCTGGCGCAAAGATGGGCTCCTATAAAAAAAATCGACACCTATTAGAAGCGCGTCCAAAGCGAGCGTTTTTTCAACATGTCGTAAAATGCTGCACCTGTCTTATGTGTTTTTTTTTTGTTTCTAAAATTCGACTATTTAGTAGTAATAGACCATTTTCAAAAGTCCATCAGGTAACATTGGCGGTCGCCATTGCTTGGACACGAAGCTCGTGATTGGATCGATCCGAGTCCTAGCCGAGCGGTGACGCAGCGCTCGTGTCCAATACGAGCTGAGCCGAGTTCACGCCGAACGCAGACACGGCCCTCCTGCTCAATACATGCTCAGAGTATGGGAGCAAGCAATGGCTAACAGACGTTGGAGCAAAAATTTGAAAACGGTCTATCTACACTAATTAAAAAAGTTGATTCCTAAAGTTTAGTTAATTATTTAGCTAATAAATCTGTTGTTGTTGTTTTTTTTGTTGCAATTCTTGACATTTGCCGTGCATTAAAAAAACAAATCTGGTCGCAAAAGAACTCCTGGGGGTTCTCTTCGGCTTGCCCATATCTTGCACCCTATAAAGTTCTTTTAAGCACCCTCTAAAAGGGTTATTCGTGAAAAACCTATAAGGGGTCCTTTTACCCTCCTTGTTTTATGCGAAAGAGTTCTTCATCATCCAGTTGCCTTTCTAGTTCGCAAGCAGATCCTCGGGCGTTAAAAAAACTTTTCATAACTTTTTTTTTTAGAGTGGGGCTGGCACTTTATTTTTGAAAAGGGTTGCATTTTTTCTCAACCCCTTTATTAAACAAAAATAACGTGTTCGCTGAAACAGCCGGTATACACACGATGCTGTCGCTACCGACATTCTTTTAGGACACACCCTTTCTTACCACAACACCGGGATAAACTTGAGACCTTGCGAAAGGCAGACATTTTCACATAAATTGCACAACCCTCTCCCATAAAGGTTATGACCTTGAGACATGTAGAACGTCTTTCGCATAAACCGGAAACCCTCCAAACAATGCGCGCAACACATTACTTCACCCAAATACACAAACACAAACGAAAAAAAAAAAGTTATGTGTGTTCGCGACAAAAGTTTTGACGGCACGAGGATTCGAACTCTGGGTCTCCCAATTTGCGAACACGTGCACACGTCATGGAATAAACAGTGAGGGGAATTATGTAGTACAATGAGCAAGTAGTACCGCGTACGTGCCAGCAAGCGTCGTATCGCATTCCACAGGGCGGCGTGTGCTTCCAGAACCCCTCTGGCCGGATGCATTTCGTTTCGGCACATCAATAAGAGAGAGAGGGAACACCGAAACGACAAGGCAGTGTGGAGTAGTTAATCGAGATAAATAAGCAGTGTGATGTTGTGGTTAGCGTGCCCCATAGGAAATTGGACGACCCCTAGTCCCGAGCCCCGCGCCCCCGAAGAAATCTATAAAAGTGCGAGAGAAAAAAAAAAATCAAGACGAAGTGAAACAATGCATGGCGGCTTGTGTCGTTTTGCTTCAACTTTGTCCTCGTTTGTTTTCGGCGCTTTTAATGAACCAACCAGCCCCACTTTGCTGCAACAATGTTTTTCTTTCGGCGTCTTCTTCACCGTTATTTCATTCGGTCAGTATGATTCATTTATCCGCATATTTTCGAATATTTCCACGTACACCTCTATAGTATCCCGAGAGAAAGGGGCCAAGACAGCGCGTGGAGCAGGCACGGGGCGGCGTACGTGTCCCAGCTCGGCGGCGCTCGTTTTAAAGAGGGCCATGACGGATGTCGCCGTCGCCCATTTTACACCCGGCGCGCAATCAATACCGTCATTACGCCGTGGCGTGCGCACCCACCAGGACACCGGGGACCGCCGCAAGGGAAGCAAGCCATCTCTTCGCGTCCGTGCGGGGGATTTGCGGGAACTGCCTAATTACGACAGGGGCGCGAAGAAGCACTCGTTCCCCTTCCCCTCTTTACTGCTCTCTATCTTTCTTTCTCTCCTACGCTTGCCTCTGAGAAGTGCCTACGAGGGCCGTCCGCTCCACGTAAAGGAACGTTCGGTTGGCGTGTATTCCCCCCCTTGCATATGGGCTCCTCGAGTGGGTTTAAAATCTTTCGTCTTTCCCCGTAATTTTTAGTGGGAGTTTGACAAACTGTAAGGATGCGGTAGACGTGTTATGAGTATGGAGGAAATTGTTCGATGTTTCGGGGAGGATGAACGAACCTCCATGACGAGGGAGGTCAGAGAAGAACGCCTGGAGCGATGAAAGTACGTCCATGTTGGCGCGTGATGGAATGACTGTGAACCTGCGGGCACGTCATAATAATGGCCCAACTTTGTGCGACGATAATGTACAGAAGTAGGTACGGTATGTATCCATGTTCTGCGTGTATTAAGAAAATGTTGCATATTTTTTTTTTGTTTTTTACCTAATTCATTGGGGGCAAGATTGCCGTGTGTCGTAGCGCACCCCAGCTCGGAGCACGTGGAGCAAAAGCTCGCGCTGCAAAACCTAGGGATCCTTGGCCCAACCCCTACCTTTACCCGTTTGGACAAGAATTAGGATCGTACCGGCGTGCGGTTGGGCAATCACCGCTGCATGATGAGCGTTAAGGACCCCAGACTAGCAGTGGTACTGCACTGGCTAAATTTCTCATCTACGGAGAAACACCAGACGCCCACTTGTACTGAGTAAATTGCCGCTGTCTAAACAAGCACGCAATTACAGTTACAACTGCAATTACAATTACCAGTGCAATCACTTAGTTCATCGAAGGATAAAACAAAAATCGGTCAGACATTCTTCCTAATAATATCATTAACGATTAAATATTGCAAAAACCCTAATTTCTCGGCTCCTCTATTCGAGGGAAGATACACAACCCGAAAACGGCCCGTCCCAACGGAGGTACACGGATAAAACCCGGACGGCCGCTGTCCTCGGACCGAGCAGGAGAGCGCGGGGACGGAGGGAAAGGGGAGGCTCGGGGGCAGGTGCTGCCCGTCGGCAGGCAGGCGGGTCGCGGCGGTGGGCACGCGCCCACCCCACGGACAACGTCATCGCGGGCAATTAAACATCTGCGGGTCTCAGAGGGAAGGGGGGGGGGGGGGGGGGGGTGCATTCCGCACGGCCGCAACGGCGCAGCTGGCGGCGCGCTCGGCTGGTCCCGCGGGGCAATCAATTGGGATCGCCCCATTATCCGCAGCCCCATTACGGAGCCGCTAAACGCGATCACACATCGCGTCGCTCCAACAATTAAACAGTCCGCTGCATGCAGCCGCTCCGAGAGACGACGCCGTGCCAACTCGCGGTTGCCGCGGGACCAGCAGCGATGGGCGGGGCAATTGAGCGGATACTTAATATAACGCGGCGCGTTTTTTTAACGTGACTTTTGAACGCGCTTGTTTACGCGCGAGCTCTATAGACCTTTTCCGCATAACCTCAAACCAGCCAGTAACTGACGTACCCTCGACCTGGTGCATTTTCGGATTGCCCGCTGACACAGGGTATGCAACCGCCAAGGGTATGGGCGAAAAGGCTTAAAAATGGACGTCGTGCATGAGGTAGTTCTGAGTGCTCCTTTTTACCGTGCTGCGATTTCCGAAAATCTACGGCTGTTTGGCTACCACTGCGTAGTAGTCGGATGAATAAATAATTTTAAAAAGCATAAGAACAATAGCAGAAAGTGTGCCATGAGCACAAGAAGCTGCAGCGCGAGTGTGGCTGCAATGCTATCGAGCTTCGCATTTTCCCCAAGAATCCTTATTTATGAAGTCAGTCGATTGCGAGCTTGAATCGCGACAGATTCGTATCAGACTCAACGTCACGTTTAAGCTCACGACCACTTCATCTACGACAAGAGGACCAATTTTAATTCCCGGTGCAGGTGGTCCAATGAGGTTATCACTGCGAGCCCCATGGTATGTGAAAGGTATGAATAAGTCTACATGCCACCACTCAAAATGGAGCTATCAAATGTCGAGAGCTTACCTGCATAGACTACTTTAAACCGCTCATATATACTTCGCTGTGGAAACTCAATCAAAACACCTCACCGTCTTCGTCGTCGTTCTCTCGAGGAGGCGAGGTGATGGCCTGTGAGTAGCCAGCTGGATTCAACCGGACAAGCTCCAACCAAGTTATTGCAGCCCACCATAGCCAAGTCTAGCCAAGTTCCCCCCATACCCACACCGTTGCCTACCCAGATAGCTGTGCTGCCAGAACAAGCCGGTATTTCTTTTTCTAAACCGCTAGACGGCGTCGTCGGCGCCGCAATTCTCAAGATGGCGGCGCCGTTAAAGAAAAGGTCTATACTTCGTTTCACTATAAGTCGGAGCGTAGTGGAAGTCCGGAACAGGTCTAAACACGAACGCGTGCACACGCGTGCAGTTTGTTGTATATTGCGTATTGCGTAGTGTTATGATTCGAATGTTTTTATGCGTATAATGTACACGTGCGGATGAATAAACCCTACCGATCGAGTGAAATAATGGCTACACAAATCCACTAAAAGACAAAGTCTTCGGTGCCGGAATCCTTCACTTTTTACTCCGTTAAACATGCTTCTACCTCACTCGTTGCTTTTACTCTGCACTATCAACTAACGTCCGATTTCTGAAGCTGTGCAACCGCATCGCTAAAGTTCCCAAAATGAAACTACTATGCTCCCCGACAAGGTGAGGACGACAGGGAGGAGCTGGAGTTGCCCTGCCTTCGACGACGTTTCGGCGCCTCGTGCAACTCGAGCGCGCGTGCGGATGCAGCCGAGGACGGCGAAAGGCATAGGGCGCGTGCTGGAGGTGCGGAGTTCGAAAGACGCGCCCTGCTGTTCTCATTCTCTCAGTGATTCTAACTGACGGCTTAAAGGAACAGTGGAGCGATTTTAACGCTGAAAGAATTCGCACCTTGTATCGTGTTTATCTCGGCGCAAGTGAGAAAAGTCGCGCCGCCGTCCCCAAAATACTACGAATCCGCCGAAAAATTGCGAAAGAAAAAAAACATTTTTTCTCAATATTGAGTTACGTGTGGCGGTATAGGAACACGGTGTTAAGGTAGAACGCCACCATGCATGCCGTTTTGCTTTATTTTGACGGTTTATAACTTTATTGCCATTTATTCTAAAGTCACGAAGTTAATTTTAGATTAAATAACTATTTCTTAACTATAGTTTAATGTCTCGATATTACGTTCACAAGTTGGTCCACACAAATTACTAAATTAATATTGCTCCCAATCTTAAACTATGTGACAGCCACCCATAAGAAAAAAATAATTGATTGGCTGCGGTCATTTTAACTGACCCTGCACTCGGTGCTAAAAGCAATTTTGATTATTTAATGGTGGGAATACTTCTTTAACATCCTCCTACTTTTGTTGTGTCGAAAGCATAAGACTTTTGTGAAAGCCTTACTTCGTGTTTACCAAATTGAATATCTACAACGGCAAAGGCTAATTTTCCTGTTTTCAAGTCTCACGCTCAAAAAAAAAAAAAAAAAAAAATCGCAGTGATTTAAAATGAGTCACCTCAACAAAACAAAATCGTTTATTTGTTTTCACTTCTTAATGTATTTAATTCCTTACGCTAGAACCCCGGAACCTCACATCTATTACGTGATCACGTTGTTTTGTCTTGTAGTCTTGTATTGTAGAAATTTATAGAGCACCAAACACATGCACGATAAAACGACCGACCCGTCATGCGAAGCTGACGGGTCGGTCGTTTTATATATGTGCACCGCCAAGTAAATTTTTTTGTCGCGTTGGTTCTATTGTTGTGCATGTGCCTCGTTATTAGATCAGGATGGTTTTCCCGTTTTGTTATGACCACATTTGCTGGAGACGCGAGCTCATATTGTAGACAACTTCTACCTTTGCACGAGAATTAGTGCAGTCGGGCCGCGTTTCAAGGAAAGCTCGCGCATCAAGAAACAACTGAACGGCCAGGGATGTCAATTTCAGGAGAAGGAACAGTACCTCACTGGAGTTCCTCTATTGGCGACGTGAGCGATCGAAAGCGTCGCTGTGGTCGGCCCATCACAATTAGCCGAATGCTGACTATGACGTCAGCAAAGGATGTCTCATCGACGGAAATAAGAGGATCGTAAGAAATTAAATTTTGACGGTGTTGGCAGTGTTGATTTGAGAGTGCTATGATTTCAGGCTTCCACCATGCCCATTATAAACACCATCGAACTTGTTGTTCACAAGGTAATGACGTCACGAAAGGTAACCAAGCGAGGGCGCCACCGAACGAGATGTTTTGGTGGCGCCCTCGTATGGTTCCCCCTTGTGACGTCATTACCTTGCAAACAACAAGTTCGATGGTGTTTGTAAATAGCATGGTGGAAGCTTGAAATCATTGCGCTCTCAAAGGAACACTGCCAACACCGTCAAAATTAAAGTTCTTTCATTCCTCCTATTTCCGTCATAGTCAGCGTTCGGCCAATCGTGGAAGGCCGACCACAGCGACGCTTTCGGTCGCGCACGTCGCCAATAGGCTCCCAACGGGAGCCAGAGTTGCGCGTTCATCTCCGTAGCACCGTCTTTCCTGCACAGTATGTTGATCCCGCTCGTCACGTGACTGAATTCAGCGAATAGCGGCGCCGCGCGTTCGAGACGCGCGGCGCGCTGAAAAGCAGGGGAACGTACGCTGGGGCGCGTGCAACGTCTACTTTCCTGCACGGAACTTGATCCGGCTCCTCACGTGATCGCGCAACTCTGGCTCCCGCTCGTCCCTATACAGAAACTCTATACCACACTAGATAGAAGCGCCACCACACACGATTTATTGCGTTCATGCACAAGTCTAGGAGGCGATTCTATCGCCATCTGTTGGTTCAGAATCACACTAACCAAGGGTGGCATTTAAGCCGGGGTCACACTGCTCATGCATTATACAAAAGGAAATCTGCAAACACGAGTCACCGGAATATCCGTGGTTCAAATGCCGCATGACAAGTTTGTCCTTGAACTCCATGTCATGTGGCATTCGAAGCACGGATCTCGCGGTGACTCTCGTTAGAATCTGTATGCTGTCTTTTGTATGATGTATAAGCAGCGTGATCCCGGCTTTACGGTTATTGGGAGTACGAAGTTTTCGTGGCGTCATGTTTCGCAAGTCCACGAAAAAACTCGGAGGACGCTTAAGCTTCGCCTTTAAGAGTGGAACGCGATGGCTAAACATATAAACTCCCGCTCGTCCCTAAGCCGTGCAAGTGTCTCAATGTCGCCAAGAATAAAGAAGAAAAAAAAGTCTCCGCATGGCTTAGTCAGTAGCGTGTCTGGCCCGCAACCGAAGGGTTGTGGGTTCAATTTTCTCTGAGGCAAATTAATTACTTCATAAAGTGAAGACAATTGAGACATGCGGCGACCTTTAATTCGCATTACATGTTAAGTTTTAATCACTTTCATTTCACGTGTGACGTCACGTTTCACGTGAGCGTCGGGGGTTGTTTGAAATTCCCGCGCGAGGCCATGTGGCTGCGACGTCATGACCCTATCGATCAATCAGGATTTTCCCGTCACGACGCTACCGACGCCGACGCCGGCTTTTCTGCGACACGAGCTTCTTAACGCTGTCGCGTTAAAAACATTTCCTCTCCGCCGCTGTCCTCCCCATCTTTCCCGTGACCTTGTGGTGAACCGTCTTTTGTCTTGGTAGCTCGCCGTGAACTTCAACGACGCTAAGCAGATGTGGTGCTCTATTGTTGCCGCATCGGACCTTGAAAAGTCGGTGTTCAAAGCAAAGTGCCGGCCTGCGAACCCACAGCGCACGCTCCCCAGGTACGTGATCTAACAGAATCTCCACCTCGCATCATCATATGATACAGCGCCGCGAGCCTTCATGGGGTACTAGTCTCTCTGCAGTGCCGAGGTTCTCCCGAGCCCCGATAAGTAATATTAACACCAATACGCGACTAATATGACGACGCTCGTCTCTTCGCTGATTGTTCCTGGTCCCTTTCATCGTTTGACGCCGCAGGTCTAATACGATGTCCGATAATAACGACACGTTATGAGCTGGTCATTCACTTGCTTTTTATCCCTGACGACCGAGAGAAGACGCCTGAAGATTTCGTTCCTGCAATACCGGAATGACCTTCCTTATTACCTCCTTCAAATGCCCGCGTGTTTACTTCGCCGTCGGACTCGTTGAGAAACATAGTCTTTGTAAGTAGTCCCAGCCAATAATAAAATTGACACAACAATCCGTAATTTAAAAAACAATTAGCGGTAATTCAATTTTTTTTTAGCAAACCTTCATATGCAGAATTGCGTTTTATGACAAACGCCGCGGAGGCCAACCTGCAATCTCAGCCTTCCAGGCACGCGACGCTGTTTCAGCATCTCCAGGATCTGCTTTTGCTTTCGCAGCTGGTGAAGTCTTCTCGAGGCGAATTTCTCTCTTCGGTCTCTTTTTGTAGCGTTAGCTACACTGGCCGAGGTTGAGCAGTTTCGCGTGGCCCTCATAATGAGCCGTGCTTATTATGCGGAGAGCGCGGCGGTGGCGGCGGAGCTCCGCATAATGAGCACGGCTCGCGTAATGAGCTCGGCTCATTATGAGAGCCACGCGAAGCCGCCGCCGCGCGCTCCGCCACCGCCGCCTCCGCGCCCGCCTCGCCGGTCTGCGCATTCCAGAGGAGTGACGTCATAGCCGCGGCAGACGCACTGGTGCCACCGCGTGCCCAGCTGTCCGCCTCCGTTGCGCAGTAGTCAAGTCTGACGCTTCACCGGAGCCGCTTGATAGCGCCTCTCATTTTGTGCGCATAAGCTCACGCTACGTATATCCAGGCATAGCCGAGCTAAGCCACCGCAATTTGTTTTTCGTTTTGTTTGTAGCTTTGCAAAACTATTGAAACTATCGATCATTTTCGAAAACTATCGATAGTGTACTATCGATAGTATTGTCTATAGTCGACTATAGATAATTTTGCATCACTCTACGGACATTGAGAGTTAAGTCTTGTCCATGGTCGACTATAGAGTTGTCCCTCGGTTGACTATCGGTATCATCGAAAGTTTGGGAGAACTATCGAGTGTTGCGAAAATGAAAGCACAACCCAAAAATGAGATGACGGATTGTAGGGCCGAACAACGCAAGGAGGGCAAAACGTAGAAACGGAACTAAACAAAGTTACATTCTCTTACAATGAACACAAATTTTCTACTTTCCCTCCGCACAGTGTCTTGTATATCCCTCAAAAATCGGGCTTCGCATTTTAGTCTGCCCGCAAGTTGGCAAAATACAAAATATTTTCTTTAAGTTAAAGAAAACATTTGATGAAGGCATTTAGCATCAGGATTATTCACAACTTTGTTTCACGTCTGTGTTTGTTATTATGGACTTTTAACAAACAGTTACGTGTTCCCCGTACCGCACTACTGGAGCCTTCGAAGGATGCTTCTAAGCACGCCCGGAGAGATACCGCTACCGCGGTTCGCGCGCTTAAAAGCATGCTATAAAATGCTCCAATATTGTGGCACGCAGAAAACGATGACGGTTTGCTCGAAGTCTCAATTATTAAAAATACGCATTAAAAATATTATTAAAGAATGCAGCTCGCACATTAGTGCGCAGACGACGAACAGGCTGGTATATTGAACATAAGTAATGCAAGACCGCCGTTTTCGCTTAATTTTTATATATTTCCCCACATCTGAGTTTAGCTTTACTACAATAAACATAAAACTTGTTGCGAAACGAAGTTCGCGTGCCCAATTTCAAGTATGTACGTTTTTCATTCGAATTTTGCTAACGTGCCGAATGTCCTTACGGTCACTCGCCGTATACTATCACTACTGTTCCACGATATTCGACTATCGATAGTTCGACTATCGAAAGTACTGTCAAGAGTACTATATATCGATAGTTCTTCACTACCGAGAGTTAGATTTGTCCTCCACTATCGATAGTACTATCGATAGTTTTGCACCACTATGTTCTTTCTTTCGCCGTTGCGTTGTGTGTTCGGTGAAGGTCGCGGGACAGGTGCTTGGCAGCCGGCCAACTTTCTTCGACTCGGGCACAGTTCACATTGCAAGGCTAAATCAAAGTCAGCTTCATAAGGACACAACGCTTCATTAAAACACGCCATTTCCACTCGCTTAAATGTGCATGTTGCTCTGCGGGAAAGTATACACGAGGGCTATTCTTGGAGCCCACAACACATGCAGGAGCGCAGATGCTTGACAATGTTATACCCTCCCTCAAACGAGAAAAATGAAATTAAAAAATAGCGTTCGCCCAAGGACGCAATTTAGGGTTTACTGAACTGTAAAAAATATGTTTTTTTTTTTTTTTACACGGTCATTTCAAATGTTTTCAGACCGAAGCCAGTGGAAGAACCCTGCGGAGAATCAGTTCACCTGGAAAGGAGGGCGTGGGGTTGTTATGGCGTGCTTAGAGGGGCAGAGATATTAAAATTTCTTTTTTTTTTTCTTCTTGAAATTGAATTTCACTCGCGCTATCCCAAAAACGCCCATAACACAAGTTCAAGTTTCCGCAGTTTGTCTAGTGGCGGGGGTTTCTGGGCAACGCAACCCTGACATTACAGATCAACCTAAAGCAATGTATCCTGTTCAGGTTATATCGAGCACATCTCTTTGCGGCTCATATCAGTATTATTCAGGACCGCCGTCTCGTTGCGACCTAGAGTCATTGACAACTTAAGAAACTAAGGGTGTGGCTTATGATGTTGACGCTGCTTGCTTTGTGATCTGTGTTTCGGCATTCTTTCCTGCTAATGCGGCCACCTCATTGGGTCTGGGTCAATAATAAGATACTCCGAGCTTGACACGCCCCGCGTTTCTTGCAAAGAAAAGAAGAAAAAAAAAAGCTTTAAAGGATTATACGGGCAGAAACGGAGGGAGAGAGAGAAACGAGAGGGGACGCCAGTACACCGAGCACTGGTAGGAAGGATTCGTCGGTAGACGCCAAACTTGCTGCCTTTGTCACCACTGCATACGTCGAAAGCGTTGGAACGCAGAACGTCGGCGTTCAGAGTTTTGCCGTTCACGTTCTAAGACGTGAAACACGCGAAACAAAACTACGAAGTTTCGAGCAATCGAATGGGTAAAACACGACAACGATGATACATATAAGCGGATGAACCCGCGCTTCCCGATATGTGGCAGTAACTATACGTTGTAATCTAGAAGGACTACTACAGTGCACTTATATGAGGCTCCCGCATTACTGTAGCGTACACAGTGGTCACACCTCGACTTATTCGTCGGGGGTCTCTAGAAGGCTCTCGTAAACTAACCTTCGTTTATGACCACAGTTTGCTAATGTAGCACAAAGGAGTGGACGCCCGATCAAAACATGTGCGAGCATACATTTGCGACGAGACGTTTCGGTGGCACCCTCTTGTGATTCTGATCCCTGACGTCAGGACCGAGATTGTTAGTAGCGAGCGATAACATTCGGTGATGCGTAAAAAGCGCGATGAAAACCCTAGCAATCACGCTCCTCAATCAACACCGCGTCCCGGTTGGCAGTCTGACATTGCTCTTATCTCCGTCGATGAGAGCAGAAATGATCCTACTGGAGACGCCGTTGTGAGAGTTTGGTTAAACGGGAATGGCTGATCACAGCGACGCTTTTGGTCCCGCACGTCGCCAATAGCGTGTAGGCTGGTATTCCATGCGTGCAAGCACGTGAGACACGCGATTCAAGTTACCTTTGGCTGCCTTTACATTTTACGTGCTCGCATGCACGAGCAGAGACATGGCAATGTCCAGATGCCCCACTTGCAAACGCGTATAAAAACGTGACTTTTGCTACACGAAATTTCGAAGGTAACAGCGGGCATTTTGTTTGCTGCTTCGCGAAGCGCGCGGGTCTGACTATGATGTGTTCGCAGTGCCAAATGATGGCATTTCCAGTCCTAAAACACGAGAACTGCGTCATTCAGTCTGCGCTTGGGTACACTGAAAGCGTCAGAGGGTAATGGGGACAGCACGCATTCAATGCACCACCAATTCATGCCCGTGGCTGTGATGATAATTTGCGGCACAAATCGGGAATAAAGGAGCGAATTCAGTTTGTTCTGTCTGTAAAGGTTCCCTGGCCCGGATGATTTTTGTCAAGGGAGTTCGGTGTAACTTTTTGTATTCAACATTTATTCAAATACATTAAGAAATAAAAAAAAGATTTGAGGGATTAAGTCTCAAACAGTATTTTGCGACCGCGAGAAAATATTTTCAAAATCCCTTCAAATATCATCCAACACGCCCCTTATACAGGGAACGCATCGACAGCCCTTTTCAACCAGAGGATATCAAATGCTTCGAGTTTGAAATTTTTAGATAAAAAACCCCGCACTATCTTAATTTCAGCAGTTCCGCGCGTAGTCGTAGGAAGCACGTGAGCGACCCGTAACTCGAGAAATCAATTGTCTAAAGCAAATTATAACCCGCACAAACAATTGTCGCGCTGCCCCGGTATCGTTTCCATATTAACACTGCACTCAGCTCATGTACGCGGCATATTGAATGAATGTTTAACAAAACTTGACGATATGATGTGCGGTAGATGAGGCACTAAGCGGCCAACTAAAGGCCCGGATAAAAAAAAAAAAAAAAAAAAAACTGTAGCGAAGTGTTTTGCTAGTTGGCTTTTCCCCACGACGAGTTTGATTGCAGAGAAGTGGATTCGCGGGAGCGTCTTGAGCTCTGTTTTCCCTTATTTATGGCTTGTGCTAACGTCACGTCACGTATCATTGGCTTCATTGTGGAGGGCATTAAAGCAACAACGTAGCACTAACCAAAAAAAAAAAAAATTACGGTAAAATTTTTTTATAAAACTACGCGTTCACGCCTTTGCTTTTTACAGCGCTGCACGTGACAATTAGCTGGGAGAATGAAAGCGCTTCATTCTTTCTGATCCTCTTATCTCAAACTAATCGACAAAATAATGCAAGCAAAAAAAAAAGATACGTGCGAAAGAAACTCTAGGGCAGGGGTCTCAATCACGCGGCCCGCAGGCAACCTCGTACGAGTCCCGGTTCCCATGTCTCGAGCGCTAGAAATGGCATGCGCCATCGTGATATCATCTCGCCGATTCATTTTCACTCGAAAAGTCACACCGCTTTTTTAACGTATTCATGTGCTTTTTACTTATCTGTGTTCATTTGCTCTTTGTTTCGCTTTATCTTCTGCTTCCCAGCTTTTTGTAAGGTACAACAATTCCGCTACGAAGCTGCATGCGCGAGCTCTTTGTTGAAGGAGGCATCTCGGCTGCACGAACTCTCAATCAGCAGGAACAACAGCCGAAAATGAAGCTACCAGCTCGGGATTCTCGCCAAAAAAAGAAACATTACCATTAAAATACAAGTATGGGTGTTGTAATAGAAAACGCCAGGAAATCAAGAACTGTCAAATAACTAATTGTTTTTAGAGAGATGTTGAGTTTGGTTTATTCCTGAGTGAATTGAGCAACAGGAGCGACAGTGTACTTCCTCTCTTGTTCTATTTAAAATACGAGCAAGTTGGTGGGGCGGTCTCATTTTAACTATTGTTATCACATCAGGTTAGTGCCCAAAGTAGTCATATAAACAAATCAAAGGTAAAAATGGCACTGGCAAAACGAGTTTACAAAAAGCATAGAGCTCAAGGTCTCCTCTTTTGAATCTTTGGATTCCCCCCCCCCCCCCCCCCGGTATAACGTTGGCCCTCGGCCTTCCCAGTGTCGACTATCTGCCTCCCCCCCCCCCCCCTCCCCGCTCAAATGAGTTTGAGACCACTGCTCTAGGGACTGGATAGCGGAAACGCAGAAGACCATGCGGGAATTGAGAAAATCAACTCACAAAACATAGGCAGAGCAGCCGGGTTCAGGGCGAAATCCGTGAGACTTCTGCAGAAGAGCGCCGGTTCCAAGGCCGGGAACATGGCCGGCAGGAACGGCCGGAACAGCTGGGTTCCCATCACGGCGGCAGCGGGTGCCGCCGTCTCCACCGGCGAACAGGACTTCTCGGCCGCCACGGGAACCGGCGTGAACGCAGAGGTCCGGCCACTGCTCGCGGCTCTCGACTTGACTCGCTCCTCGGCAAGGACAGACGCCGAAGACTCCGCCGCTAGATCGCCACCGTCTTCCTGCTTCATGCTCCCTCGCTCCCAACGTCCGTACTCGTCGAAGCCTCCTACACCTGTTCCCGCTCGGCGGACTCAAACCGGCACCTAAACTTCGGTCCCATTATCTTAGTTTTGTTCTTTCAAAACGGCGCTGCGCCCCCCGCTCTAAACTAGAGCCGAAGGGGGAGTAGCTCCCCAGCCATAGTTAGCAGACGACGCCGTCGTCTGCTATTGGACCGCGGCCGGAAACCACGTGACGCGTCCCGTCCGGCCGCCTCGGGAATGGGGAAGCCTCTTTCCTTTCGCATCATTTCCGGCAGCCGACTCGCGTGCCTTGATTGGCCGAAATGTGCGCGCGCCTCCCTTTCCCTCGCGCTCCCGTCGCCTCGCGTGCGGAGGGGAGAAAATGACCACCCTCGGGTACGGCTACTTTGCGCCGTGAAATTGCGGGGCGTCGTCGTCTGCTCGCATACTTTAGCGAAGCAGACGACGACGGCGATGAGGACTGGGGAGGATTGCGGTTGCGTTTCCTTTAATGGTATGTATATTGCACCTGAGTGGTATGCGGGGAAAAAAACCCAAGAAAGTACTCGGAGAGCGGCATACGTGAAAGCTGGTTCGACGCCGAAATTAAGATATTCTGAGGCAGACAGCCGCCGTCGCCCGCTGGGAACGTTGCAAAAGCGCTGGGTGTGAGGGGGGCGTGTCGGATCATTTGCGGTTATTTGGGGAGAGCGATTTTTCTCTTCGTAGCAGTCTCTCTTTTTGTCTGATATTCGCGTCCGCTGGGAAAGGAAAATAAAAAAAGCAGTGAATACGTCTTAAAAACAAAACCCTGAGAGCGGAGCGAAAGAGAGAACAGGTATGCAAATATTTTCGGGAGCAGTCTACGAAAAGCTACGCGCGTCAGAATAAAGCGCTCGTGAATTGAAGATTGAGATATTTATACATCTACTTAGGCTGTTGGTCAGGGGTTGTGGAGTTCGTGTGTTAATATTTTTAGAGGCAGTTTCGAGAATCATAATGTAAAGGGTCCGCCGTGCTATGTGGTGCGCAATTTACATATCTTTTCGTTCGTCGTGGGACGGCGACGTACATGTTTTATGCCGCTTTGTGAATTTTCGATAGCATTTTATTCAACTGTTTAAAAACTTCTTGAGACGTAAGTCTTTCAAAATATCAAAATAAGCTATGTAGTTTAAGTACAAATATCGTCTATTTTTCAAAAGCAGTTCTTGTCGCTTGTAAACTAGTAAACACGATCGTGCTGGCTTGACAACTTAAAAACGCTTCCATCGCTTGAGAACACGCGCACTGTAAGCAAAACCACCGTTGTGCCCGTTACCAAAACTAAGATACGAAATTGCGTTACTCGTTTGATTGTCATAAATCAACGCGTCACTGAGGTTCGTTTTTGTCCTGCAAATATAACGAAATACCGCTACCATTACTTCCAAAGCAAATGAACTTTTGCGTTACTTTAGATTTCAGTATCATTCGGTAGCGATTAGCCGCGGATCAGAACTTCGACAACAATTACTTTATAAAGTAATTTAATTTTGTGTTATATTTATTTAACAAATTTGTGTAACACAGGCATTTTTTAATTTATTCTGGTCTAATTGACTGCTGCTTTTTTTTTTTTTTTTGGGGGGGGGGGGGGGGGGGGAGTGGATGAAGGAAGTTTAGAAGAACAAGCTTTCAGGTCAAGTTTAGAGAAAACAAAAATTGTTTAGCGACGAAGGACTCTCAGTTTGGCGCTTGGGGATCGTTAAAAATAGAGGCGAATGAACTTGCGATTCGTCGATGTCAGGAGATGCTGGAGAAAAAATGAGCAGACCTGCGTTAATCCACAGTACAGTCACAGTTAAGGTACGTTTATACTACAACGTAACGTCGACGGGCGCGGCGTAGCGCAGCGCGCACAGATACTGATTGGTCGCACATATCGAGTTCCTGGTTGCCGGCCAATGAAAGGCGCGCGTTCTGCGCTACGCTGCGTTCACTGCACTCAACGTCGGAGTATAAACAGCCGTTTAGAGCTGCGACAAGTCACGTCGAAGTATTTGGGCATGAGCGTCGCGTTCACGCATCGGGGGGTGCGAAATCAAAAGCGTTCGGAACAAAATGGACATCTGACCATTTTGTTCCGAACACTTTTGTTTCTTCTTTTTTTTTCCCCTTCTCTTTTTTGTTGCGGAGCGCGTGAAAGCGTGTCTCCCGGAACGAGCTCATGGCATTGGCAGTGCCACAGCGGCGTTTTGTTATCGGCTATTTGTATTTTCCAAAGATACCGTGCAGTCGGCATCGGTATACTGCAAAGAATGCTATCACCTTAAACGGGACATCGAGGAAACTAGTAGAACATTCCGCCGGTGTATATACTGGAGCGATCCAAAACCGCTCCATGCTAGCACGTTTAGAGCAGCGAATGCTAGCTCGCGTTTACACGTGCATGGAGATACAAAAAAAAAAAGCGCTCAGTAACTATTGCAAATCTACCAGCGGAATTTGCCATTCGTCAAAACGGTGAGGTGGCTCAGTGGTAAAGCTACGCCTTCACGCGCAGCCAAGTCAGGATCGAAGCCCACGGGAGGCAGGCGATCTTTTTCGAGGATTTTGCAACATCGACTATGGACGCCTTCCACCTACGCCCTACGCCCTACTGCGACAAATACAACATCAACCACTAGAACGGACGTCAATTCCAGTGGTGGGATCACGCCATAACAGCTAGCTGTAGTAAAAATTGTAAACGACCACGCAAAGTGTTCTGCGATTGACGGTGGTAGTTGCTGCGTAGTGGAAAGGAATGTCGAAAGAGATTTCCCTTCAGCCAGTGTGCTGTGCAATGTTTGCAATGGATTCTTTGCTTTCAGTGGAATTGACATAGGAGATGTGTTTGAAGAGATGTGTGCTTTGGTGGAACGATTGTGCGAGATGTTGAACGTGCTGAAGAAAGACAAAGGGACGAGCTTTTTATTTTTATTAATATTATGTGGATGAAACGCTTTTTTAGGGCGGGGGCGCCCGTGACCGTGCCTGCGGTAGAAGAAGCGAAAGTACGTACTCGAGCGGTTTTGTAGAGACGCGGAGAGTACACGAGAACGTAACCTGGGCGGCGGTGGGGAGGCGAGGGAGCGTGTCCGCACAGCGGGTATTTCGCAACGGCGACTGATGCCTGTGTGTTTGTGTGTGTGTGTGTGTGTGGAGGGGGGGGGGGGAGCGTCGTCGGAGCAAGAACAGCGGCGGCCTACAGGGGGGAAGGGAGGGGAGGTGAGAGAGAGCCTTGCAGTGTGTGAGGAACGACAGGGAGAGGAAGAGCAGTGCCTCTGCTGTAGATTGGGGGTTTGCGTTTGTACATGAGCATTTTCTTGCCGCGAAGGGGCACTAACAGCTACGACTGTAATATCCTTTTTGTTAAGAACCTGAAGTCATTCCTTTCAGCTGAAGAGTGTTTTCCAGGAAAGGTCTTAGACAAAACTTTTTTATGTACTGGAAGAAAGATATAACAGTGCTATGATTCGAGGAAGAGTATAGTTGGCCTGGCATGATGAGCAGATGTCAAAACTTTTTCAGTACTTTGAGAAAAAGAAAAAAAAAAAACTGGTCAAGGTCAACACAATTTTTAAGGTAGCGCGGACAGTGGGTCTGCGCTTCGTCAAAAGAGGATATCAAAAACGTGTTCCATAAGCCCTGCGCGAGTAACAGTTTCATAATCCGCATCCGATCCGCAGACTTTGTATCCGCATCCAAACCGCATCCGATCCTCAATCCGTGCAATCATTTTACATCATAAAATAAACCATAAATAAAAATTAAAAAGAACGCCTGGATATAATCTTATAAGCCGTATGCTTACCTTTGTAGAGGAAACTTTTTGTGTCAGAATACGGTGGAAATTATTTTATCGTATTCTGGTTTATCGTGTTTTTTTTTTTTTTTTAAATAGGCGATCGAGTCCTCCAGAGACACATGGCATCGCTGGAAAGATGATGGCAGTTATGATATACAGTCTCGGGTATACGTGACAGTGACACTGCCCAAAAGATGCGCTCAAAAGAAGGGCAATTTTAATATTTATTTTCCTTTTTGTTTCGTAAAACCCACTTAAAGCAGGCGCATATTTTATAAACATTTAAATTAACAAAAGACAGACTAATAAAATAATAAAAAAGTGGAAGAGGAAAGGCGCTCACTCACCGCAACAAAGTACCCGTGCATATGTGGTAAGGCGCGAGTACACCACTGAGAAACTCCAATAAAGGCAACACCTCCTATCGGTTTCAGTTTTAAACACGAACCCTCAACTGCATGCTCGGAACCATATATTTAAAACAACTCAGTGCCAACTGTCGAGAAAAAAGAAAACGCACAATGACGCAACGTTTCACTTGTCGAGGTTGCTGTGTAGAAGAAACAGAAAATCGTCAACATGGACAGATTGAGACTGATTCGCCTCTCTTTTTCTTGACGCTGAGGTGGCATGCACCGACTGCGCTACAAGAATGAGGTGCGGAAACTCATGCTGGCGCAAGTTCCACTACTCAGAGGATCGAATTAAGTCTTTTCGATCTACTTGTAGGCGAAAAAGCCACTTGCAGGCTTCTACTTTCTTGTGGCTTGTACTTTTTTGGGTTTTCTTTAACCAAAAAAACGTTTTCCGCTCTTTTCCTGCCAAACAAGAACACGCTTTCCGGAGACGACTGGTGCTCCAACATTCTTTACTTTTTCTAGGGACAGTATTTTTGGCGAGATAGAACGTTCTAAAGAAATCTTTGGTGAGAATCAAATGTTTCTTGATGTGAAGAACATTTTTCTCCCCGATTGGCACTTCGTATCTATGCTCCGTATCACTAAAACCGTGCAGTACAGCCAAAGCTACAGGGGGTAGCGTATGCCAACCTGTTTAAAAGGAGGGGAAGGAGGAACGGGAGAGAAGGGCTGGGACTCCCCCGTTCCTCCATTTCCTCCTCCTCCTCAACAGGTTGGGATACACTCTCTCCCCTGTAGCTTCGGCTGTACTGTACAGTTTGCTCCAGGAATACATTCGATGATGCACTTCATAGTATCACTCACACTGTGTCACACTGTTCATGGTATCACTACACTGTGCGGTCGCAAACGTTTATGGGTCGCCTAGGCAAAAATGTAGATCCGGACCCGCCGATATCTGCATTCGATCAGCATCCGCAGCCGCTGGCATACGCAATGTAGCGCGAAGACAAGACAGGGAGGAGACAGAGATAGGAAAGCGTTCTTTCCTATCTCTGTCTCCTACCTGTTTTTTCTTTGCGCTGCATTGTAAATATGCAAAACCAACTAGCCCAACAGCTCATTTCGATGCTGGCATACGCATCCGATATGCAATCCGCCAAATCCGATTCATTTTTATCCGCATCCGCCAGTTTACTGCGGATATCCGCGAATGATCCGCAGAGGAATACGTGTATATGCAGGGCTCTATCTGTAAGGAATACGTTCAGTTGTTTAAAGGGGCAGTGCAGTGATTTTAATGTTGAAATAATTGGCAGTTTGCATTTTTTATATTGTTCATGCAAGCCCAAGTGAACAAAAACGCGTCACCTTTCTCTGAAAAACTGCTATTCTGCTGCGTAATCGCAAAGCAAAAAACGAATTATTTGCCGATCTGCAGCCGCCTGTCGGGGTTACGGGAACTAAAATGACACCGTCTCTGGGGGATACGCGGAAGTCAACAAAACCTGTCCCCCTCCGCTGCTACACTCGCCGTCAGCCCCGGGGCGAACCGTCCTTTGTGTCGATCGCTCGCCGCGACCTTCGACGGGGCTAATCCTTTAAAAGTCGACCATCGCGGAGGAAGCGGCTGGTTTCTGAAGAGTGGACCCAAGGGGAAACAACGTGAACCCCCATAATACGTCACTAGAAAGTCGACGTGGAGAGTTGAGAGGCACTTTGACCTTCGATTTGTTTCATTTTTTGATGAAACAAATCGTTTCGTTTGTTTCATCAATGCGTTTCATCGCGCGACCAGCCTCTGCTGCGTCGCGCGATGACAACGCAGCAGAGGTTGGTTGCACTATCTCTCCACGGGGCGCGGTGGCGCCGGGGCCGAGATGCGCTCCGATAGCAAACCGAAACTTAAAAACCCGTCGAATTTGTGCGGTTTTTCAGAAAGCCGTAAAATGCTTCGCGTGCCTTCTATCGTTCTGCAATTTGTTGATTTAGTGTTTTTCGACGATGCTGAGCAATTTTCTAATTGAAACCATGCCCTTAAACACAATATTAAAAAAGTTAATTACGCAAAAATAATTAACAACTTAATTATCCCGGACTTTAGTAATTTTCCTAAATGGGCCCCTGGCCCAGGACCAAAACGACACAAGCTTTTTTTCGTTGCGATGAGTAGTTTTCGCAGGAGCGATTTGTCCTGAGTTCTCTGAAACACCCTGTATATATATATATATATATATATATATATATATATATAATAAGTCAAAGATGCGTACTGTCGGAGTTACTAATTCGAAGTTTATTACGACGTTTCGAGCGGGGACCGCTCTTCATCAGGTAGCGAGTGTACAGCTCGCGAATGTTTATATACCCCTAAGAAGAAATTAGAGGGGGTAAAGAGCAATAGGAAATGAAAACAGCGTTGACAAAACAGATAGTTCACACAGAAAGGAAAAAAAAAACGGTTGGCATAAAGAGATTATTCACGCTCGCACACACACGCAAAAAAAAAAAAAAAAAAAAACAGTTGGTGGAGGAATTATTTACCCTCCCCTAAAAAAAAAAAAAAATTGTTTGAAAGTTTCTGGTTGGGAAGGGGTGGCTCGTCTTCAAACCAGAAATAGGACACTTGTGACCACCGACGCGCCCAAATGCCGAGACATTCCTTTGTGCTAGAAGGTCGAAGTTTGAGGTGGATTAAAACTTTGGGGAATTTTTCCTTGAATAAGGAGTGGTAGGATGTGACAGTCTATGCCTGCCTGAGATTAACCGCTTGAGCCGCATTTATCCGTTTTGGAGGTTCTCTATGGACCTTAGTATGTGGTTTAACTATCAATTGTTAAGTTCGAAGATCTCCTAGTGTCTTCAGCGTGTGCATCTCGAGAAGCTCAAGGACGGAGAGGATCAGCTCTCCAACGAGCCAGCTGCAAACTAAACAGCCTTCCCGGACTTTCATTAATGCCCTGGTTGAATGTATTAAACTTATAAATAAAATATGATTCTTTTTGCTCTCTTTCAATTTTTGTGCTGAAGCCTGATTCCAAAATTACAACAGAAATGTGCTTGATTGAGTGATTAGAGAGAGACAGGTGCTTTGAGAGCGGAAGGTCGGGGAGTGTTTGTGCGTGACATTTGTGGTTGTTAAAGCGTAGTCTGAAAGCCAGATTAGTCTGTCCGACGTACTGTTTTTTACAGACATTGCAGTGCAGGAGATAAATCACGTTTGACGTGCCGCAATCGTAGCTACCCCTTATGTTCCACGTGAACTCTGAATTTGTGCTCGTGGCGTTCTTTGTTTCTAACATGTGCTTGCATACTTTACACCTGGGCTTTCGGCATGGTCGGCAACCTAGGCTTGCGGGAGTGGTAGTTTTTGATTTTACTAAGACGTTCCGGAGATTCCTGCCGCGTCGATAGACGACCCGAGTAGCGGCGGGAAAGATTTCTTTGAGGCGGTCGCTCTGTGACAGAAGATTGTAATTTTTGCTCAGTATGTTGTTGATGTTTGGAAGATTGCCTGTATACGTTAAAATAAGGTTAGACTGTCTGCTTTCTTGAGGACGCTCTATTCGGTTGCCAATGATGTCTGAGCGGTTGAGGTCGTGCCTTGCT